>JANAVB010005598.1:578640-651140 GCA_029216955.1 Iris pallida
CATATGAGGAAGAATTTATCATAAATATTAATATTGTATATATACTTGTATAAGAAAATATATTTCAAGATATTATTCAAATATATGTTACACGTATTTTATACATATATTTTATAAATGAATAATATACTTTACTTAATCTATTTATGGTATTAACAAATAGATAAGTTATATATTTGTTTTAGTGTAAGTACGTATAAAACTACAGTTTTGACAAAATAAATTATTTTCGTAGACTGAATCCTAATAAGGAGTGTGTCAGTAAATAGATGAATATATAAACTGTGTGTAATTCTTGGTTGTTTGTTGCGTTATCGTAGATTTTTTGAGGACTGTACCAAAACTTAGCTCGTAGCTAAGCCAGGACCAGGCCAATGTACCACATTCTCAGTAACGATGGAAACACCAAAGGCAAGTATAACTTACCTATTGATTTACAGTATTTACATGCAAGTATTCCTTACCAGTCATTTAATTTGGATATACTGCCACATGATCCACCTGCTTTTATATGTATTCTTATCTGATTATACCTGCTGACACATAGGCTCGTTAAACGGACTCACGATACATAGCATATACGTGACCTGATTATGATCTATCGATGTTTACTTGATGATGCATCTTCATGGGTACTTGTTTGACTAGACTTCTGGACTTATCATTATTAGAGCAGATTGGATGTGTCGTGGATGCGACACGGACAGTGGCATAGGATTGGGAGGGAAGTCACTAGGCGTATGAGCTATTTTTTCTCATAGTTATCGCTGTCTCATTTGTAACGCCCATAGTTCGTATTACGTATTTTAGTATACGTGTATGGAATCCCGACCCGTAATTAGACTTGTCTTGCTTAGCTTAATCCTGGTTTAATCTTACCTTGGTTTATTTTGGGTTTATCCTGGTTCGACTTGTCTTGACTAGTTAGTCTTGGGTTTTGCATTGGCATGGGTTAGTTAGCATTTCCTGGTTCATGTGGTTTATCCTGGCCTTGGCCTGTATTGGGTTCGGTTGGGTTCGTCTTGGTTGGGCTCAATTTGGGTTGATATGCAAACTCCTACCTACCACCATCCCTCATTTATTAACCCAACAACCATTCTCCCTCCTCATTCATTACTCATTTCCTACTTTTTTTCTTCTTCCTCATTTCTTCTCCACCGAGCACCACCGTAGGCAAGTGCAACTTGCTTCATGAAGGAACCCCAGTTTTTACTATTCCATTTTCTTCCTCACGAGATTCTAAGACACTTTAGTACTTAGCATTTTTTAATTTCCATGGTTCATTTCATGTAGATCTAAGTTTGTTGCATTTTTGGATTTCTCGGTTTTGGTCTACTAAACTGGCTTATTTTCGAAAACTAAGAGTTGTATGCAGAAGGCATTCTGATGTTACGCAAGTTTGGTTTTGGAATGGTTGGATTTCATCGAGTCTTGACCGAGATGGGGCTTTCTTGAGCTCTTAAGCTTTTACGCCTGCTTGTCTTGGCCTTGGGGAGAAGATGAAGTATTTACGCATACGTTTTACGTGCCCACGTAGTGCCCCCCTAATTTTTACGCACACGTTTTACGTGTCCGCATAGTGCCCCCCCATTTTTATGCACACATTTTAACGTGCCTGCGTAGTGTCCCCTTTACGCACACGCATTGCGTGCCAGCGTAATCCTTCTACGCCGAGTTCACTTGAACTCTACGTAGGGACCTTCCTGCTCGCGTAGACTCGCGCTCACGTATTACTCCTGTCGCGTAGAGTCTCGCTCGCATAGAGTGCCCCGTGCGTAGAGCCTCGCTCGCACAGACTCTCCCTCGCTCGCGTAGAGCCTTGCCTGCGTAGAGTTTCACTTGGGTGCTCGTGCGCATAAAGTTCCGCTTGCATAGGGTGCTTGCTAGCGTAGAGCCTTGCCCGCGTAGAGTTCCCTCTCGCATAGGGCTCCCGCTCATGTAGAAGCGATCATTCCTTGGTCTTGCTCGCATAAAGCCATTTTTACGCTTGGCGCCTCTTGGCCTAGCGTAGAGGTTCACTAGCATAGAGTCTTGAGCCCCCTTTTGCGTACCCGATTGTCTTTATGTCCTTGCACTTTTTTATGAACTTGATAATCATGAATTGATTGACATGACTGGACTGATAATTGTACATGGCATGGTATAACAAGTGAATTGACATGACATAACATGACATGATAAGACATGACAAGCAAGCCTGATGGGAACTATTGAATGCTGTTGCGACGGCTAGCATGACATGACAAGAATGAATGGCCTGGACACCATGGACGATTATGTTTGTAAAAATGAACCAATACTGTTTCGCATCATGTCTAGGGCATGGACCCCTGAGTACCACGGTCAGGGGTACCTACTAAAATTGACTAAGGCTAATAACTAGAATAACCCAGTAGTTATGTAGAGATTTTCCAGCTACAGGCAATCTCGTTATCTGGGCGCACAAGTGGACTTGTAGCTTGCCGATAAGTAGGGCACATTTCTAGCACACTGTCATGTGTTGCATCCTTCATGAACGGATATTCGACCTAGATAGCCTGGATGGTCTGCAGTGCTTGTGGCTGTTGGAATGTCTTATTGTATCTTGCTAGTAACTAGACCTGTGATAACCCTAGTTAGTTAAAGTATCAAGCCGTACTCATTGCTTGGCCGTGATTGATTGGATGGAGTCTAACCCAGTCTAGTCTTGTCTTGATCCTGTATAAGATTGTAACATGACATAATTGCTTGTGCTTTACTTATCGATAAATGGTGGAAGACCAAGTTCCGTTCAGATGAAGGGTTACAACCCCAGTCCTTGTTTGATTTAAGGCTTGTAACTTGGTTATCTGAATAGTCCCATGGTTATCTTATCATATATCAACATGATTTTCTATATCTCCAGTTTTTTTGTTATTATGTTTTATGCTAATTGCTAGTTTTAGTTCTTAAGTGAAGCCTCCTTTGTGGCACTTGCTCTTTCTGGGATCTGACCCAGCTGGTTTTGCGTGGCCAGATACCGGAGCAGCTCCAAAGGTTCTCCCTACCCTCCAGCCAGATGGTGATCACCAGGCGTAACCCTGGCAACGAGTAGGTTTTATTTTGCTCTCCCACTCTATTGTAAAAATATTCTTTTGAGGTGTTTAGCCGATGTGCACGTGTTAGCTCGATTGCACTTTACTTACTGTCTGCCTACGGGCTGTAGCATGATTAACAAATCCTAGGGTTGATCATGTATGACTGAAACTCTTGCTAGTGTTCATATTTTGTATGACTAGCTTCATGATCACCCAAATATATAATGTATGGGATGCCTTACTATTGTATATTTGGTGCTCTAACATCTTGTAACTGCTATTACTTGCTTGAGATTGAGACAATAGGCTTGTTCATGACCATAAGAGACAGATGGCTTGTAGTTAAACCCTCATGTATCTAGACAGCCGTGACCGTATAGCGAGGTGGATTGCACTTCAATATACATAGCTGGCTATGTCCGTCCCCGCTCTCTAGTATTCTGGTTCGGGGGCGTTACATGGTTTAAGTGGTGGCCCATGCAGGTCTTGTGAATCAAGATATGTGAGGGTTTACCGAATAGATGTCTCAATTAGCACTCGCCTTTGATCTCTGCTCGTATCCTCTGAGTCCCTGAATTCTTGACCTGATCACATGCTTGCATCTTTTATCTGTCCTGGTCCTTCCTTATTGTTCCCTGTGTCGTCTTCTTCAGCGGCATTGTTCCTGGTCCTACCGATCGGCAAGGCGGAGCACCTCCCGTGGGCCAGCAGCAACCTGGAGATCAAGCCCAGCTTTCAGGAGTAGCCTTCAAAGTTATGCCTACTGGAGGGCAAGAGCCACCAGTTCAGCCAGTCCAGCCTGCAGAGCCCGATGATGGCACCTTGGTGGGTCTCATCAGGACATTGCTAGTATCTCAAGATCGTCGGAGCGATGCCCTACACCAGGCAGTACAAGCTGCTTTGAACAGAGGCGGTCATCAAGGGAACCAGGCAGCCAACAAATTTAAGCGTTTGAACTCTCCCTTCTTTGATGACAGTGAGGATGTGATTGTCGCAGATGCTTGGCTGCAGGATACATAAGTGATTCTAAAAGCGACAAAGATGCCCGAGAACGAGAAGGTGGCGGTAGTATGCCTACAGTTATTGGATCTTGCCCGCAGCTGGTGGGCGGCACAGGCTATTGGATTAGTGGTACCTGTTGTTTGGACAGTATTTCGTGAGAGATTCCAGACCAAGTACTTCGATGCTGTAGCTCGGTACGATCTACAGACGAGGTTCACCAATCTGAAGTAGATGGGCAGGACGGTCGACGGATATACGGCCAAGTTTTCGAGACTTAGTCGATTTGCTCCCACCTTGGTAGCGACCGAGTTCGACAGAGCCCAGCGGTTCCAGTAGGGACTCCATCTGGAGATTTTATTGGCAGTGGAGCAATTTGAGCATCAGACATTCGATGCAGTATTGAGAGCAGCTAGGAGGCACGAGTATACCTCCTAGAGGATCGTAGACCGGACCGAAAATCGGAAACGGTCTCACGGACAGATGAATCAGTCTTCAGCACCAGCCCCGACAGCTAGGGCTTTGACAATTGGAACTTCGAGGCGGGCGGCTTCAGTGACGTCGGTTCAACATTCAATCCCGACGAACCCTCAGTAGCAGAAGCACTCTTCCGTAGTGGGAAGTTCACATTGCGGGAAGCCGGGACATGTGATGGCAGAATGTCGCAGGGCACAGGGATTGTGCCTGGCTTATCGGGCAACGGATCACAAGATAGGATCCTGCCCGAATAGGGGTAGTTCATCATCGTCCAACTTTACTAGTCCTTCAGTGAGAGGACCAGCAGCAGCAACAGTTTTCGAGGCCCTTGCCACCTCAGTCACTAGCATTCTAGCAGCAAAACCCCCAGCAGTATGCACAAGCCCAAGCCCAATATGGTAGCCTCCCATTTTTTTGCTTCCATCCCATTGGGTTTACCTTGTTCACAGGTTGACCCCATGGCTCAGAGCAGACAGAGTTATTTTCAGCAGAAGGGACCCACACCCAGAGGATATGATCAGGCGATGGCGATGACCGTAGAAGAAGGATTAGCACCAGGTGAGGTACTGGCAGGTACTATTCTCATCAACTCCTTCCCAGCATCAGCGTTATTTGATTCTAGTGCATCACATTCATTTATGTCTACACGATTCGCGATATGGGTAGGACTGGAGCCCGAGTCATTATCAGTAAGGCTCAATATACTTACTGGTAACGGTCTTGTGGGAGTAGATAGAGTATTTTCCTCGTGTCGGATCATAGTTAGCGGTAGAGAGTTCTCCGCTAGATTGATAGAGTTCCCAATGGCCGATTATGATGTGGTCTTAGGGATGGATTGGTTAAGGAACCAGTATGCTAGGATAGACTGCCATGTTGGCAGGGTTATTTTTAGCATTCCAGGCGAGCTACAGTTCTCCTTTTCCTGAGACGAAGTTGAACCTTCTCCTCCAGTATTGCGGATGGCAGTTGCAGCAGTACAGTTACCCCGAATAGTCGAGGAGTTTCTAGATATTTTCCCAGAAGAGCTTCCAGGAATGCTGCCAGAGCGAGAGATCGAGTTTGCTATCGACTTGATCCCAGGAACAGCCCCAGTGTCGGAGAGAGTCTACAGGATGGCGTCGTCAGAGTTAGAGATATTGTATAAGATGATTGAAGAACTCAGGACCAAGGGATTTATTCGTGCAAGTGGTTCGCCTTGGAGAGCCCCAATGCTTCTTGTGGAAAAAAAGGATGGTACATCCAGATTATGTGTAAATTATCGTACCTTGAACTCAGTGACAATCAAGAATAGATACCCTCTCTCGAGGATAGATGACTTGTTTGATCAACTCAAGGAGGCAACAGTATTCTCGAAGATTGACTTGCGGTCAGGATACCATCAGATCAGAGTCAGAGAGCAGGACATCCCGAAGACAGCTTTCAGATCTAGATATGGGCATTGGGAGTTCCTTGTTATGCCATTTGGAGCAACCAATGCGTCGGCCGTATTCATGGACCTCATGAATCGTATCTTCATACCTTATTTGGATCAGTTCGTGATTATGTTCATAGATGACATCCTGGTCTACAGCAAGAGTGAAGCGGAGCATGAGCAGCATCTCAGAATTGTCCTCCAGATTCTCCGAGAGCACCAGTTGTACGCGAAGTTCAGTAAATACGAGTTCCGGCTCGATCGCATTTCATACTTGGGTCATATCATCACCAGAGGAGGAGTAGAAGTAGACCCCCAGAAGATCGTGGCCATTGAGACGTGGCCAGTACCCAGCACAGTTGTAGAAGTTTGCAGTTTTCTTGGCTTGGCCGGCTACTACCGGCGATTTGTTTCAGATTTTGCTCGAATTTCAGCACTTATGACCCAGTTGACCCGCAAGGGTGCGCAGTTTGCTTGGACAACAGAATGTCAGGATTCTTTTAAGAAGTTGAAGCGAGGCTTGATGACGGCACCCATTCTCACGCTTCTAGATGGGACCGGAGGATTCTCAGTGTATTGTGATACTTTAGGCAGAGGTTTAGGATGTGTTTTGATACAGCATGGAAAGATAATAGTTTGTGCGTCACGTCAACTTCGTAATCATGAGAGGAATTACCCAACCCATGACTTGGAACTGGCAGCAGTAGTGTTTGCACTTAAGTTGTGGAGGCACTATCTGTATGAAGATAGGGTAGAGATTTTCACCGACCACAAGAGCCTAAAGTATGTGTTTACTCAGAAGGATCTTAACATACGTCAGAGAAGGTGGCTAGAGCTACTTGTGGATTATGATGTCAACCTGCAATATCACCCAGGGAAGGCCAATGTAGTAGCCGATGCGTTGAGCAGAAGAGCCGGAGTTTATTTTCTCACAGTACAGCCAGAGTTATTGGCAGATCTTCAGAAGATGGGAATCGAAGTGGTCCTTCCTACCAATATGGCATTGATGGCCAGTCTGCAAGTTCAATCCAGTATAGTTGAGCGGATCAAGTTAGCTCAGTCAACAGATTCTAAGCTTCAGCGACTTAGGACAGAATGTGTAGTAGAGCGAAGACCAGAGTTATGTATCCATGAGGATGGTATACTTCGGCATGGGAGGCGTCTTTGTGAACCCAGTAGAGATATCAGACAGGAAATCATGGCAGAAGCTCACAGTTCTCAGTATTCCATTCATTCCAGTGGTACGAAGATGTACCGTGATATCCGTCAGCACTTTTGGTGGAATGGCATGAAGAGAGAGATAGCCAGGTTTATCTCTCGGTGTTTAGTTTGCCAACAAGTTAAGGCTGAGCATCAGAGACCTGCTAGACTTCTTCAGCCCTTGTCGATTCCAGAATGGAAGTGGGAGCATATCACCATGGATTTCGTGACTGGGTTACCTAGATCCCCAGTTGGTAGAGATGTTATCTGGGTTATAGTCGACAGACTCATCAAGGTAGCTCACTTTCTCCCGTTCAGAGTTGGTCAGTCGATGGCTCAGCTAGCAGAGATGTACCTCAGGCAGATTGTCAAATTTTACGATGTACCTGTCAGTATCACCTCGGACAGAGATTCAAGATTTACGTTGCACTTTTGGCGCAGTCTGCAAGAGAGTTTGGGAACTCACCTCCAGTTCAGCTCAGCTTATCATCGAAGACAGATGGTCTGTCAGAGCGTACCATACGAACCTTGGAGGATATGTTGAGATCTTGTACGCTCGACTTCGGTAGTTCGTGGGAGGATCACCTGCACCTAGTGGAGTTCTCGTACAATAACAGTTTCTAAGCCAGTATCCATATGGCACCATTCGAGGCACTGTATGGTAGGAAGTGGAGATCCCCGCTAGCATGGGACGATATTGGAGAGAGGCAGATGCTCGGTCCAGAAATGATTACTCAGACAGTTGAGGTGGTTAGAAGAGTCAGAGATCATCTTCACGTCGCACAAGATCGCCAGCGCCATTGGGCCGATTCACATCGACGTCCCCTTGAATTTTCTGTCGACGACCATGTATTCATGAGGATCTCGCCTACCCGTGGCGTCATTCATTTCGACGTACGAAGGAAGCTTAGTCCTAGGTATATAGGACCGTTTGACATTCTGGAGCGAGTAGGTGACGTGTCCTATCGTCTCGCTCTCCCACCGTCGTTGCGTGAGGTGCATGCTGTCTTCCAGGTATCCCAGTTGCGACAGTATATCTCGGATCCGAGTCATGTCCTTGATCATTCGAAATTGGTTGTTGGTACCAACATTTCGTATGAGGAGAGACCCGTATCCATATTGGACCAAAGAGAGAAGATACTCAAGAACAAGACTATCATGCTAGTCCGTGTTGCTTGGGGTCATCACTCTTTGGGTGAGTCAACGTGGAAACGTGAGAATGATATCCGATCGCGATATTCTGACCTGTTTGACTCGTAAGGTTTAATGTCCTTCTTATGCCTTATACCCTCAGCTTCCTTGCTTGCATGAATGATTGCTTGATTGATTGCCTAGTTATAACTTGTTTGTGATTAATATAGCTTGTCCTTGCCAGTCTAGCCTCTTAATTAAATTCTGAGGACGAAATTCTTTTAAGGTGGGTAGAGTTGTAATGTCCGTAGTTCGTATTACGTATTTTGGTATACGTGTACGGAATCCTGACCCGTAATTAGACTTGTCTTGCTTAGCTTAATCCTGGTTTAATCTTGCCTTGGTTTATTTTGGGTTCATCCTGGTTCGACTTGTCTTGACTGGCTAGTCTTGGGTTTTGCATTGGCATGGGTTAGTTAGCATTTCCTAGTTCATATGGTTTATCCTGGCCTTGGCTTGCATTGGGTTCGGTTGGGTTCGGCTTGGTTGGGCTCGGTTTGGGTTGATATGTAAACCCCTACCTACCACCAACCCATATTTATTAACCCAACAACCATTCTCCCTCCTCATTCATTACTCATTTGCTACTTCTTTTTTTCTTCCTCATTTCTTCTCCACCGAGCACTACCGTAGGCAAGTGCAACTTGCTTCATGAAGGAACTCCAGTTTTTATTGTTCCATTTTCTTCCTCATAAGATTCTAAGACACTTTAGTACTTAGCATTTTTAATTTCCATGGTTTATTTCATGTAGATCTAAGTTTGTTGCATTTTCGGATTTCTTGGTTTTGGTCTACTAAACTGGCTTATTTTCGAAAACTAAGAGTTATATGTAGAAAGCATTCTGATGTTGCGCAAGTTTGGTTTTGGAATGGTTGGATTTCATTGAGTCTTGACCGAGATGGGGCTTTCTTGAGATATTACGCCTGCTTGTCTTGGCCTTGGGGAGAAGATGAAATTTTTATGCACACGTTTTACGTGCCCGCGTAGGGCCCCCCAAATTTTTATGCACACGTTTTACGTGGCCGCGTTGTACCCCCCATTTTTACGCACACGTTTTAACGTGCCTGCGTAGTGTCCCCTTTACGCACACGCATTACGTGCCAGCGTAATCCTACTATGCCGAGTTCACTTGAACTCTACGTAGGGACCTTCCCGCTCGCGTAGACTCGCGCTCGCGTATTCTCCTGCCACGTGGAGTCTCGCTAGCGTAGAGTGCCCCGTGCGTCGAGCCTCGCTCGCGTAGAGCCTTGCGTGCGTAGAGTTTCACTTGGGTGCTCGTGCGCGTAAAGTTCTGCTAGCATAGGGTGGTTGCTAGCGTAGAGCCTTGCCCGCATAGAGTTCCCTCTCGCGTAGGGCTCCCGCAAAGGTAGAAACGGTCTTTCCTTGTTCTTGCTCGCGTAAAGCCATTTTTATGCTTGGGGCCTCTTGGCCTAGCATAGAGGTTCGCTATCGTAGAGTCTTGAGCCCCCTTTTGCGTACCCGATTGTCTTTATGTCCTTGCACTTTTTTATGAACTTGATAATCACGAATTGATTGACATGACTGGACTGATAATTGTACATTGTATGGTATGAAAACTGAATTGACATGACATGACATGACATGACATGACAAGACATGACAAGCAAGCCTGATGGGAACTATTGAATGCTGTTGCGACGGCTAGCATGGCATGACAAGAATGAATGGCCTGGACACTGTGGATGATTGTGTTTGTACAAATAAACCAATACTGTTTCGCATCATGTCTAGGGCAGGGACCCCTGAGTACCACGGTCAGGGGTACCTACTAAAATTGACTAAGGCTAATAACTAGAATAATTCAGTAGTCATGTAGAGATTTTCCAGCTACAGGCAATTTCGTTATCTGGGCGCGCAAGTGGACTTGTAGCCTGCCGATAAGTAGGGCACATTTCTAGCACACTGTCATGTGTTGCATCCTTCATGAACGGATATTCGACCTAGATAGCCTGGATGGTCTGCAGTGCTTGTGGCTGTTGGAATGTCTCATTGTATCTTGCTAGTAACTAGACCTGTGATAACCCTAGTTAGTTAAAGTATCAAGCCGTACTCATTGCTTGGCCGTGATTGATTGGATGGAGTCTAACCCAGTCTAGTCTTGTCCTGATCCTGTATAAGATTGTAACATGACATGATTGCTTGTGCTTTACTTATCGATAAATGGTGGGAGACCAAGTTCCGTTCAGATGAAGGGTTACAACCCCGGTCCTTGTTTGATTTAAGGCTTGTAACTTAGTTATCTGAATAGTCCCATGGTTATCTTATCATATATCATCATGATTTTCCATATCTCCAGTTTTATTGTTATTATGTTTTATGCTAATTACTGGTTTTAATTCTTAAGTGAAGTCTCCTTTGTGGCACTTGCTCTTTCTTGGATCTGACCCAGCTGGTTTTGCGTGGCCAGATACCGGAACAGCTCCAGAGGATCTCCCCACCTTCCAGCCAGAAGGTGACCACCTGTCGTAACCCTGGCAACGAGTGGGTTTTATTTTGCCCTCTCACTCTATTGTAAAAATATTCTTTTGAGGCGTTTAGCCGACGAGCACGTGTTAACTCGATTGCACTTTACTTACTGTCTGCCTACGGGCTGTAGCATGATTAACAAATCCTAGGGTTGATCATGTATGATTGAAACTCTTGCTAGTCTTCACATTTTGTATGACTTGCTTCATGATCACCCAAATATGTAATGTATGGGATGCCTTACTATTGTATATTTGGTGCTCTGACATCTTGTAACTGCTATTACTTGCTTGAGATTGAGACAATAGGCTTGTTCATGACCATAAGAGATTGATGGCTTATAGTTAAACCCTCATGTATCTAGACCGACGTGACCGTATAGCGAGGTGGGTTACACTTCAATATACGTAGATGGCTATATCCGCCCCCACTCTCCAGTATTCTAGTTCAGGGGCGTTACATCATTACCATAGATGCGAAGATTTTATAGTTTGCCACAGTTTTCCTTACAGGGATATAGAAGAGTGGAATTTCAGGCGCATCTAAAGGTCAGAATTCCTATGCGCCCCAAAACGCCATATGTCCCAACACATCATTGTTTGCCATTGATTATAAAAGAACAGAACAATTATATCAGAGGACTGGACTTTTACTTCACAATACAAACTCGCTTGTACAAAGAAATCATAGGAACGAAAACCTAAGTATAGCAATCTAAGTACAATTGTTTAGTTTTTCTGGGGAGTGACGATAGAGGCTCGGGAAAGCGACGGCAACTCTGCCTTACTCCTTAGATGATCGGACGTAGCCTTGCCTCTGGTGAAGAAATGCTCTTGGACGTGTGGGGAGACTCCCTTGCGCCTTTGGTTGCTAGATCTCTGGATGTCTCTGTAGTACTCCCTCTCACTTTTCGCTCTCATTCTCTTCCTCTTCCTGCAAGGGAATGGCACATTGCTATTTATAGGAGTGGGGTACGATCATTAGGGTTTACAAATGATTGCCTCCTTCAGAAGTCGGCAGTTAAGGATCAATTAATCTGGGCCATTCATCTTGAATATGATAAATTTAAGCAATTAATGTGATTGCATCAAATCTCTATGGGCAATAAATGTTGATTACCATGAATATTCGTGATTTGTGATAGCCTGCCACGTGTCCAATTTGCTTGATTTGATTTGATCTGGGCAATTATGACGATCGCAACAAATCTTATTTTGTTAGGATTTGTTAGCACACATAATTTCAGGGAAGATAAGATTGCTACGTGTCTCAATTGTCGCGAAGAGCGCCACGTGTCTCAACCGGACCGTCCTGGTCAGAGCCGCATATGGAGCATACAGCCGTATGAGGATGGGCAGCCGCATGAGGATGGGCAGCCGCATGCAGATGGACAGCCGCATGGGGATGGGCAGCCGCATGGGGATGGGCAGCCGCATACAGATGGGCAGCCGCATGCAGATGGACAGCCGCATGCAGATGGGCAGCCGCATAAATGCAGAGGCCGTATGGAGTGGCCTCGGGACTTCGTAGATTTTGCCAACTGTAAGGAGATTTTCTTCTCTTTCCTAAGATTATGCCATCATGTCAGAGTCATTATTACGTCCTTATATTAGAGCTGTCATAGTTGTTATTTGTCAGAGCAGCCATCAGGGCATTAAATACAGCCGAATGTAGAGAAGAACTGTTGAAGGCCACGTGGCTTCTTTCTGAGCCGCATGGAACTATCCGAGCCGCATGGACCCTTGAGCCGCATGGACTCCTGAGCCGCATGGACTTCTGAGCCGCATGGGAATCCTGAGCCGCATGGGGATCCTTCTGTCGGTGCCGTATAGGCCTTTCTTTATTCTTTTCCATGCTTCTACAAGACCCCCTTCAAAGTTTTCAATTTGTAAAATTGAAATACTTTGAATAAGAAGCATGGCCATGTAAAAACTCTTCGGGCCGTATAGGATGTTCTGGCCGCATGGATGTCTCAGCCGCATGGCCTTCCTCAGCCACATGGCCATCTGAGCCGCATGGGCTGCTTGGCCGCATAAGCTCCTTGCCACATCTTTATGACACGTGTACAAATCTTTGCATTGATTGCCTTTGATTTGAGCCGTCTTTTTGGGGGGAGTCCCAAGAGTTTAGCCTTGAATAGTCGGATCGCCTTGATAACCGAAGAGTCGGTTACACTGCACATAGATCGATGCGTCGGTCTTTGGACTCCGCCTATAAATAGAAGCGTATTTGGGATGAAGAGACTTCTTTATTCTTTCTCTGTCTTTGATTCTTCTTGCCCTAGCTTTTTTTTGTCTTCGTCTTCCTTCTCCGATCATTAGCAATGGCTCCCAAGTCCTCCAAGGTTGCGGCGAAGGCTACGGCGAAGGGTAAGGGCGTGGCCTCGACGTCGGCGGCGGCACCCAAAGCTCATTCCGACGTTCATCCTGCCATTAAGGGTAAGGATTTGGGAAAGGCATATGCTTCGAAACCCTAACAAAGTCGGCTCTGTTGCATGCTTTACGCACAAGCCTTTAATGCGTTCTTCGTTCTCGTTGAATCTGTTCGCTTTATATGGGCTACATGTGCGTCCCACGTCCGAGCCGCATGGGGTATATCCCACGTCCGAGCCGCATGGGTGTTGTCTAGTGGCCGCCCAGACGCTTCACAAACTAGACCGCATGATGACCCTTTGAATAGAGCCGTATGAGTTTCTCTCAAACAGGACCGCATAAGTTCGTCTGAATTGGGCCGCATGAGGCTCTGACCATCTCCTAGATTTGTTTCTTTTTATCTTTGATTCTTGCAGCAACCCTGCCGAAGGCTGAGATCATTGTGAAGGAAGAGCTGCTCCCCCCTTTCAAACAAGAGTCATTGCTTGTTAAGGAGGAGATAATACCAAAAACGGAGGAACAGAAAGGAGAGCTGGCGCCCATTGCTGTAAAGGAGGAGCCCCAGTTTAACGGCGGTAGTACTGGAAGTCCTGACCTTCCTACTTCGGACGAGGATTTTGCTCAAGTACATCCTTCATATGCAAAATGGTTGAGGGATTGGTATATGCGCCCTCGTAACTAAGATTCGTGGGCTCTCACAAATGCCCGTCTTTTGTCCTGATATTCCTGTCGGTCTTTAGCTGCAGTTTGTGTTTTGCTTCTTTTGGACATCAATGTAATCTTTTTCTTTCTTGTCTGAATGAAATAATAGAGAACTTTTCTGGGTTGCTCATGAGATGTAGTCGTGTGAATGTAACTGATTTTGAACAGAATATATTCGCTCTATTCTTTGCTTGTAGTAGTTGCCCCAGTGGGAGACTTTTTGTGGACCTATTATCCTTGGCGTACCCTGGTTCTGGATACGGATAATAAGTTGGGAGAGAACCAACATACTTACTTAGAGGTAATGAGGACATGGCAAGCATGAGGGTTTCTTCGATGAAGCCTTCCTACTCAGAGGTAATGAGGACGTGGTAGGAGTGGGCTCCATGAAGGGGTACATAGAACGACTCAGAGGTAATGAGGACATGGAAGTTCTATGTAGAGGGGTAATTTATTTTTGGCGGAAGTGAGACGACTCAGAGGTAACATCGACGTAATCGTTTTAGGAATTTTGTGGATCTGTTACCCTTTTTGTGCACTGGGAGTGCGGGTAGTGGATCATGAGGGAGGAGCTCTTTCAGAAGAATAAGTTCAGAGGTGTGGTCATACATGACTTGTTACCTAAAAAAGTAACCAGAGTGTGAGTTCAGAGGCACCTGTGGGTACATAACTCAGCAATCTGGGATATTTGGAGGAAAAAATATGAGTTCAGCGGTACTGGAGGGTACATAACTCAATAATCTGGGATTTTGTGAATGTGAATTCAGCGGTACCGGCGGGTACATAACTCGATAATCTGGGATTTGGAGAATGTGAGTTCAGCGGTACCGGAGGGTACATAACTCGACACTCTGGGATTTAGAGAATGTCGCTTAGACATGATATTTCTTAAGGAACTTGCCGTTGACGGACAACATGAGCAAGTCTCCGTTTTGTTTCGCGAGGCCGTAAGCACCGTTGGAGAATACAGCCTCAATGACAAATGGCCCTTCCCACTTTGGCTGGAATTTGTCGGAGGTTTTGTGAGTCATAACCATCGGCCTCCGAACAGCCAAAACGAGATCGCCCACTTGGAATGTTCTAATTTTAACCTTCTTGTTGAAGACTCCGGAGATGCGTGCTTGGTATAGCTCGATTCGTTGCTGAGCCAAGAGGCACTTTTCATCTAAGGCCTCCAACTCTTGTAGCCAGCGACAGTAGTTATCGTCCGTCGTCAATTGGTAAGTGAGAGCGACACGGAGCGAGGTTATTTGAGTCTCCCATGGAAGAACTACCTCACTCCCGTACACTAGGGAGAATGGTGTGTTCCCAGTGGCCGTTCGGACTGTAGTACGGTACGCCCATAAGCATTCACCAAGCTTCTTGTTCCAGTCGCATTTGTTGGATGACACGAACTTTTTGAGCAACTTGATGATGGTTTTGTTGAATGCTTCTGCCAACCCATTCGCTGCCGGATTGTATGGCGTCGAAGCAATATTCTGAATTCGATGTTTGTCGCAGAATCGATAGAAGGCGTGGCTTGTAAACTGCGGACCATTATTGTGGATGATCCTTCGGGGCAGTCCAAAGCGATAGATGACGTGATGCTTGAGGAAGCTGATCACGTTTGAAGTCTTTACTTCTGCAAGCGGAACAGCTTCTGCCCATTGGAGAAGTAATCTGTGATGGCGAGTATGAAGCAATGTCCTCGGGACGAAGGTGGAGTGATTGGACCGATGATGTCTATTCCCCATACTTCGAATGGCCAGGACGCCACTATCGGATGTAGAAACTCGGATGGCTGGTGGATGAAATCCGCGTGGACTTGACAGGCTTTGCACTTTCTTGCATAGTCTATCACATCTGCTACCATCGTGGGCCAGTAGTAGCCCATTCGGCGAAGACGGTCTTACAATTTTGGGCCAGGCTGATGGGCCCCGCAGACACCGTCATGAGCTTCGCGTACGGCTTCTTTAGCTTCTGCGTTTGACAGACACCGAAGTAATAATCCATCGTAGGATTGGCGATATAGCATTTTTGTCTCTGTATCATAGAAGAATCTGAGAGAACGCCTTCTGATAGAGGTGGCTTCCTTTCGGTTCTCAGGCAGGATGTCGTAGACTACTAAGTCTATGAATGGTTGTCTCCAGTCTGGTACTTTGTCGATCGTCTGAGCGGAAAAACTTGCCACGAATTGAACGTTGTTCTTGGGACAGACCAGTTCATGGCCTATCACGTCCACTAAATGATGAATATGGTTTGACACTGCTAGGGAAGCGGCAAGGCCTGCTAGGGCATCGGCCTCGATATTTTAGAGTCTGGGGACGTGCTCGATGAAGAACCCTTCAAATGACGAGATGATGTCGATCGCTATTTGGTGATAGGGGATCATGTCTTCATGACGGACTTCGTACGAACCCCGGATCTGATTGACGATTAACTGTGAATCGCCGTATGCTTCAAGATATTCTACCCCCAGCTCTCTTACAAGTTGGAGGCCAACGACTAAAGCGTTGTACTCGGCCACATTGTTAGAGCAGGGTTCTATGAGCGAGTAAGCACGATTGGTCACCAGTCCGGATGGAGAAACCAGCACCACCCCGACTCTGACGATGATGTTGCCCTTGGGTCCGGTCCTTGTAGCGCCGTCGAAGAACATTCGCCATATATCATCGTGAGAGGCCGTATGCGAGTCGGCGATCTTATCTAGGATTTCTTCATATATCCTGACCGACTCCGAGCCTGGGTGGGCTGCTAAAAAGTCTTCCAGAGCTTGACCTTTAACAGCCTTTTGCGGGACAAAGATCATATGGTAGGGGGACAGTAATATTGGCCATGTAGCGAGGCGAGAGCTGAGTGCCCCTGGTTTAGTCATGAGGACCCTGAGGGGGTTGACTCGTGATATCACATGTATGGTTTGCCCCATGACATAGTGTTACGTCTTTTGAATGGCGAACACCAGGGCGAGACATTCCTTCTCTACGGCGGTATATCGGTGCTCTGGCCCGATCATCATCCGGCTAAGGTAATATATAGCTTGCTCATGGCCTACATCGTTGTTTTGTGCTAGCAGAGCGCCGAGGGAATGCTCCATTGCTCGTACATAAAGCAGAAATAGATTTCCAGCAACCGGGTACACCAGGACTAGAGGGTTTGACAAATATTCTTTGATGCTGTCGAAGGCATGCTGGCATTCTTTATCCCATACGAATGAGACGCCCTTCTTCATGAGAAGGGTGAATGGCTGACATCGCTCGGAGAGGCTGGAAATGAACCTCCCGATGTAAGCTAACCTCCCTTGCAGGCTTCGGAGTTCTCGGAGATTTCTCGGGGGACTCATCTCCATGATTGCCTTTGTCTTCTCCGGATCTATATGGATTCCCTGGGCAGTAATGATAAAACCCAGGAATTTTCTGCTGGATACGCCCAAGAAGGATTTCGTGGGGTTCATTTTCAAATTATGCGCTCGCATCAGGTCGAACACTGTCCTTAGATCATGCAGATGATCTTCCTTAGAGCGGCTTTTGACGGCGATGTCGTCAACATAGCATTCCACTGTTTTGTGCAAGTGGTCTCTAAAGATGATGCTCATAGCTCTCTGATAGGTGGCGCCAGCGTTCTTTAAACCGAAAGGCATGACAGTGTAACAGTATGTGCCAATCGGTGTTCGGAATAATGTATACTTTTCGTCATCGGGAGACATCTTGATTTGGTTGTACCCCGAGAAGCCATCCATGAACGACATACGTTCGAAGCCGCAGGTGTTGTCAATCATGATATCTGTGATAGGGAGGGGGAACTCATCTTTGGGACACGCCTCGTTCAGATTGCGGAAGTCGATACAGATTCGAATCTTCCCGTTCTTCTTGAGGACCGGTATTATATTGGCGACCCAGTCCGAATGTTGTTCCTCACGAATGAAGCCGCTGGCTATCAGTTTGTTGACTTTGGCTTCGATCGCATCCATGATGCCTGAACGGAAGCGTCGTTGTTGTTGTTTGACTGGCTTTGCATCTGGCCGAATATTGAGCTTGTGAAGAGCAACATCGGGGTTTAGCCCTGGCATGTCTTCATAGCTCCAAGCGAACACATCAATATATTCTTTGACAAGTTCCAGTAGTGATTCTCGTTCTTCGTCTGTCAACCTTTTACTAACGAAGATTGGTTTTGGAGAAGAGTCGCTGCCGAGATCCACTTGCATGACCTCATCTTCAGTAGGAGGCTCTCTTTATTCAAACCGCTTCTCCCATTGCGCATCCAGCTATTGGGCCCACGGCTCTAATTCGAGGAGTTCAGGAAAGTCTTCACCTTCTTCATAAGCATCGGTGAATGCCATATTGACAGACAGGACTTGCCTGAATACATCCCCAATGCTGATATCTGAATCAGAAGTTGGTGATCCAGATGAGTGTGAATGCCACTCGCATTCCTCATCTGATCTTTCAGGGGTCATTGCAGGCGTAACATATCCCAGTCCGCATCTGGTCTTGTTGTAGTAGTCCTGTGGTTTGCCAGCCGGGACCGACAACTTTAAAGGTAATCGTCGACCAGTGCCGTAGTTCAAACCTGGCGTAGTCTCCAGATCATACCCCTGTTTTTGCATGAGGTATTTGGATTGGGGGCTATATAGATAGAGAGGCAGTCTTTCGGCATCCGATTTGAGATCGACTTCTTCTATGGTGAAGGGCTGTGGATTATTCTTTCGACCGAAGATGATTGGATGGTCCCCTCCCTAGATTATGTGGTAAGCGTCTTCCACAGGAGTAAGTTGATTTGCGGTGTAAATGTTTGTCACCTGTGTGTGTAGGTGAGTGCCTATACCGTGTTCCATAGCATACATTGTACAAAGCTTATTAAGCTTGATGTAGTTCAAAGATAGCCCTTTATTGATGAAGTAAGGTATCTTTTCTAACGGGATTACATCGTCTGCGGATGGAGCATCAGTGTGAGCAGCCACATACTTGGCCATGGTTCTTCTTCGGCCACCCCCTGTATAAATGAAGACTAAGAGGATGACTTGGGCAACTTGTTCATCAGGGGTTCCGCTAGTGGAACAGAACGTGGAGTCGTTGGCAAACTAGCGACCCCTAGTTTGGTACTCGATGTTGGGCGGAGAGTGGTTGGCTCGCTAGAAGCCCCAGACTTTGCATCGGGCTGACGATTCTTTTTGGGAAGACGTATCGTCATTGGCTTGTCGGAGGTATTGAACTTCTCCGTTTGTGGCTGGCCGACTCTAGGCAGTCTGATTGTCAGTGGCTCCGTTGTGGGTCTTGGCGCTTGGCCGGACCTTAGCAGCCGGATTATCATTTGCCCCTCTAGTGCCGAGAGGCTGATTGCGTCCTTACGCAGAGCGGTCGTAAGGGATGCGGACTTGCCAGGTTTGCGAGCTTGGAGGTGGATCGTCATAGGTTCTTCTGATCCTGTGGTTGTCTCAGTTCGAGCTTGCACATCTCCTTCACCAAGGTGCCTCTTTGACTTTTCGTATAAGTAGGAGTCTGAGTAGTAAGATTGGACCCCTTTAAAGGGATCGATGTCGGCAAATTCTGTTCTTACGAAGCCGTATTTGTCGACGTACTTGAAGCACTGGTGCAGTGTGGAAGACACGATCATATAATCGTGTATCCATGGGCTCCCCAGGAGAATATTGTAGGAAGTGTCCGCATCTATGACGTAATAGGTCACTTCTGACTGAAGATCGCCAATTTGGCACTTCAAGCGAATCTTCCCAATCGGATAGCTCCTGCTCGAATTGAAAGCGCTGATGGTGGTGCTCGTTGGCGTCAGGTGATGCATAGGAATGCGAAAATGATGTAACAGACCCTTCGGGATAATGCTTATGGAAGAACCAGGATCAATGTGCATCCGATTTACCTTTACGTTACCGATGTATCCAGCGTAGTATAACGGACGATCGTGCAGATTGGTTTTGATGAGCATATCCTGTGGCGTGAAGACAATGTTGGGCATCGCTCTTGTGCAAGCGCTGTCTTGGAGATTTGCAGGCGGTCTCTCTCCCGTGAGTTTGACCTGAGCTAGATTTGCATCGGCATTCTGGAGTGCATCGCTTAGTGCCACGCGAACATCTTTGGAGAGTCTCAGGAGCTCGTATAATGACAATTTGGCCGGTGTGTTGGCCAATTGTGCCAGGATGTCAAAGTTGTAGGGCCTTTCCAGCCCATGAGATGCCTCTTTTCGGAGGGATTTGTCAAAGCGAGTCTCCTTCGGTCTAGGCTTGTCGGTCGTCGGAGGTTGAGAAGGTCTCGAAGCATCAATAGTAGCCGGCTGATGCCCTTCAGTCGAGTTATCTGGTGTAGGTTGGGATTGAACACCAGACTGAGTAACTACAGCTACGGCTTCCTCGTCATCTGTCGAGATTGTGTGGCAGGATCTGACTTTTCCATTCTTTTTCTTGCCAATGGAGAGTGGTGTGGACTGAGTCACTTCAGGTACCAAGTCTGGATGGACCCACATGACCTCCCTTCATGATGTGGTAAGGGGTACTAGACCAGTAGCCTGATCTCGAGGAGGTGAAAGATTAGCAATCTCCATTGTCGCCAGAGGGACGGGTACTACGCCGTCTTGAGTCTCTGTTGGAGGAAAGCTGCCGAATTTTACTGACACCATATTGGCTGCCACGGTCACCTCCTCGAAATCAATGGCCAGAGCCTTCGAATCGATGAGATGTTGGATGTATCGCTTCAGTTGGTAGCAGTCGTGTGTAGCATGGTGGACGTAGCGATGGTAATAACAGTACTTTGGGCCCTCTATTTCTGCCGGCCGAGGTTCCCGTCTTGGTGGAGGGAGCTGAATTATATCTCCTTGTATGAGCATGTCCAAGATGGGCTTGACATGGCCGTCTTCGAAGAAGTAGGTCATTTGCGGCCATTGCTTGTCTGCCAGTTTTGACTCAGGTTTCTGGGCTGTGTCGGCCACCATAGCCTGCTTACCCTTGTTGTCCCGATTATTGGAGGCGTTACCACCATTGTTGTTGTTGGTATTAGGGCGCTTGCCCTTGTCCTCTCTCTCCGAGATATGCAATCCTAGTTGGCGAGCCTTCTTCAACCTGTCCTCGGCGCTAGTGGCACTGATGATAAACGTCTTCCAGTCCTTAAATTGACTTTCACCCATCCAGAGGCTAATTTTTGGGAGCAGTCTCTTTTGGCAAATTTCAATTAAGGAGGAATCCGGATTACCAGACGGCAACTTCATTGCGGTTTGGCAAAACCGCTCAATATAGTTCCTTGTCAGCTCCTTCTCTCCTTGAACGACGTCCACGAGGGTGGACATTATGACGTCCTGTCCTACTTTGTAGAATCTCTCCAAGAACATGCGCTTGAAGCTGGCGAAGGAGTGGATGCAGTTGTCTGGCAGGTTGCGGTACCAGTCGAAGGCGACCCCTTCCAATGCCCCGATGAATAATCGTGTAAGGATGAAATCGTCATGGGGCAGATGGTCGGTGGTGACCTCGAAGTAAGTGATGTACCGACTTGCGGAGGTCTTCCCATCATATAGATTGATGTGGAATGGTTTATACTTTGGTGGGAAGGGAACATCTCTCCACGCAGCAAGATACGGTTGTCGTATCCTGAGGTCTTGGCAGTTTTTTCGGGCATGGAACATGGCCTGAAGCTCCTGGACCTCTCTTCTTGCCTCCCTGGCCTCGTCTGCAGCGGTGGAAGCTGACATTTCAGGAGGATTATTGCCCGGGTTTGGTGCCGCTGAGTTCGAGTCCGTATTGACCGTGGGACCCAAGTTTGTTTGGCCAGGCGTCCCCCCTTACAGAGTAGGAAGGGCTGCTTTGATCTCGTCCACCGATTTGACCAAAGTGTGCAGTATGGCCTCTAGAGTGTCAATGCGTTGGCGATCACTGGGACCATCTTGTTCGTCGTTTATCATGAATGTCGTCCTCACATGAGTAGAAGTGGAAGAGACGGTAGATGACGTGCCCTCCGAATCATACCCCTGTACCGAGAAGTCATCGGAGTATGTGGGAATGTTCTCCTCTGGTTCGGACTTAGAAGGAATAGTACCCCCAGCTTCAGAGCTTGCTTCATCTTGAGAGTCGTGGACGTCCTCGGGGACGTCGGCACCTGCTGTATCTGACGGGAGAGTTGTTTCCTCGGGCCCATCTCCTTGGAACATCGGATTATCGTTGATGTTCGGAGGAGTGTTAACCCCAGTTTCAGCGACCCCTAGTGTAACACCCAGTTTTCCAAATGAGGGTATTTTGGTCATTTTTTAAATTTTTGGGAATTATTTTGGAATTATTATTATTAATTATAATTATTATGATTTTTAGTATTTTTGATATGGTGCTATTCTAGGCTTTGACTAGTGTTGACTTTGGAGACTGTCCTAGAGGCTAACCTAGGTCATGACTACTTGGTTAGGTTAAGTAACCCTAGCTTGACCCAAGTTAGTGACATCAAACTCATTAGAATTATTTTAAGGAAATTAGGATTTGATTTGATTAGGAAATGGCTTGTAATTTCACAAGTCATGATTATGACTTGAACCCTTAAAAGCCCATAGGCCCACACCATGTAACCAAACCCTAACCCTAATTAACCCATATGGCCGGCCACAAGGTTCCCCCCCCCTATTTAAGGCTCCTAGGAATTAGGGCTAGCCTCCTTAGAATTGTTTTGGCAAGTTTTAGAAAGAGGTAATTCTCCATCTTCCTTAAATCATAGAAAATCCATTTCAACTCCTTTTTCCCCCAAACTAATTACATTAGGACCTAAATTTAGTCTACTTGCTGTTGGTATTGAGTATTTTCAGGAAGGAATCAATTTAAAGGAATTTGGTGGCTTGAGGAACCATTTTCATTTGGGGATTTTGTGCCTTTGCACATCAATAGGTAAAATCTATTCCTCTCCATGAAATTCTAATTTTATTGCATATCTAGGGAGACCTAGGCCTAACCTAACTGTAGGAATAGGAAACCCTAGATTTCGTGTCCATTTTGTGTCCCGTTTGGACACGTATCAGCTCTAGTATTCAAGTGTTTGACGAAATGCCCCAATGGGCATTTCGAGTGATTTTAGGAATCCATTTGAATAGAAAATTAGGTTTATGTGTCGCTTATGTGTTTCTTGTGTCTGGGTGTAGTTTTAGTGTCGTGTCGAGTCCCCACAGACACGTGAACACACTGTCGCGCGCGTGCGTGCACAGGCACTGTACATGCCCTGCTACTCGGGGTCTGTAGCGCCGCGGACACGACACGTCGACACGTGGGATTTGACACATAGTGAGGGGCACTATCTGTCATCACGTGTGTCAAGTCTCAGACACTCTCGTGTCGTGTCGGACACGTACGAACACGTGCCCGGGGATTAGACTATGCGGTTCAGTGTGCCAATTTTGTGTTCTCTGTTTAATTCGTTTTAAATAGTTTAAATAGTGGTTAATTGATTAATTAGATCCTAAATGTGATGTTTAATCTTTGTTAGAATTAGATTACATATTAATTTAGGTTTTAATGAGGAATTGTGGATTCGAATGGTTAAATGGCATATTTCTGATACATTCGGATACTTGGTTTTTCCCAGAATTTTCCTAACCTTTAAAACTCCTATTTTATTGATGTTCTTCACTGAGAAATGTTTCCCACATGTTGCAATTCATGTTAGCTTAGTAATTTACTTTCGAATTTAACTTTGGGTGTGATAATGGAATTTTGGCATGTGTAGTTGATTCGAAATTATTAAACTGTTAGCCTATAACCTGGATTGGGTTCAGTCCTTCATGAACTGATTTTGATTTGGGTAGTACCCACTGATTTCTATTTTGAACTGAGCATGAATTCCTAGAACTGAGATTAGTTCCCTAAACTGAGAAATTGGGGCTTGACTGTTTGAACTGAGGTTGATTTCCTTTCCATTTCCTTACAATGTTGTTTTCTTAAAACCTGAAATGGTTTTCCTATAAACCTGAGTTTGAATGAATGGGTTAATATTCACATTCGAATTAGTTTGTTTGAGAATGGTATTTGAAATTGAGAAGGTGATTCCCTGTTTCCATATTTCTCATGGTATGTTGGTTCACTGTTTTTATGTCACTGATAGCCTACCTGGGAACTAGCTTTTTCCCCTTAACTGAAACTGGGATTGATTTCCCTTCCTTTCAAATCTGTTGAACTGGGTTATTAACTCTTTAAATGTTTGATTGAATGATTATGTTGGTTGTTTGAGTTCCTGTTAACTGTCATGTGGTTTGGGTATGGGATAGTTGACTGAATTCTTGTGAACTAAATAGAGGGTTTTCAATGTATAAATCTGGGATGCAAAGTATAAACATGAGATTGGTTGACTGGCCTGTTTGAACTGAAATGATGTTGTTCAATTTTCATATTTCATTGTATATAGAACTCACTGTTTTCCAGGTTGAACAGTGCACTGATTTCTTCCTATTTGTCACACCATTTTCATGTATCTTCACACACACCCCCTCAAGTATTACTCACCTCTACTTCACACTCTTAACAGTCACACTGTTCACTTCACTCGCTCACTGATTTTGCCTAAGATTGCTACTGTTTTCACTCTCCCATATACACACACCCTCTCATGTATCCCCTCACTAGCATACACACTTGACACCATGTATCACTCACACCCTAAACTCTATCACACAGTCACACACACACACACATGCTTACACACTCTTATATTCACTAACACACACACATATGACACATGAGCACATGTGTCCCTCTCTCTATACATATGTATATATATATGTATTGAGATGTATATAATAATAGGTATCCTATATAATATGGCCTATGTGTGTGTACTAATATATATATTTGGCATATAATGTATGGGTGATATATCACAAGGGGATCATTTTAGATAAATGATTTGACTTGTGCAGATGTGTTATGGTTTGGTTCATAGGCATGGTATAGCCTATGGCCTATGAGTGTCTGTTTGTCTAGTGAATCTAGATTGGACTCGTTTAGTCTTGTTAGACCTAGAATAGACTAGTTAGACTAGTTTAGACTTGTTTGACTTAGGTTTGACCTAGTTGACCTAGTTTGACTTCCAGAGTTGACCAAGAGTTGACTTTGGCCTAGATTGACCTAGATTCATGTAGAATGCATTGTAGTGCATCTTATTACCATTCTGGACTTGTTGTGACTTGTGCTGTTCTAATAGGAGCCAGACACCACTCCTCGGACAGTATATATTCTCCAGATTCTCGGGATACAGGCGAGTACATTCTCTGATCATTTCATATCTTGTTTAGGACTATATTCCTGCTTTAGATTACTTTACATGATGCTGACACGTTGGAAATACAGATTAGTACTATATGGATCTGGTTGTGCGATGTTATCCCCCTTAGCGGATACATCGGGTATTCGTGTTCGTGTACTTTATCGGGAACATCGTGTACTCTTTGTATTTGTTACATTTGTGTACGAAATGTGTGAATCGTGTATAATCATGTATTCACATAACCTTCGTGTACAATAACATAACGTAGCTGGATCCTTGTGTATTGATTGGGGCGGGAAAGTAGAAGTGGTTATGTATTCAATCCAGTAGATTACTCGTGTACAAACCTCTGTAGATTACTCGTGTATAACATCGTGCCGTCTACATAACCATCTTGTGCTCTGAATTACTAGCACTGTTAGTTCTCTATATATTGTAGCTATTTACTTATAGTCTCTCTCTTTTTATCATATTATTTCTTCAGATCCTGTATCTTACTCTCTAGCATGTTTATATTTCCTAACCGGTTATGATTTTGTTGAGATGTACTGTACTCGCTCCCGTCCTGACTGGACCTATTGAAAATTTTACAGTGAATGATGAGGCTCTGGTGTCTACCCCTCTTGGTGCAGCATTAGACATCACTAGAGACATGGACCTACTAGCAATGGATGACACTCCTTAGACTAGGATGTCTTTACTTTTCTGGATCACTGTATATAGATTCTGAGATATTTTGGGATATGTATTTATTTTAGACACTTAGAATTCTGGATTGTAATTCTGTGCTTTCATTCTGGATATTTATCTATCTATCTTATCCTGTTCTACCTTAGCTGTGATTGAGATATATTCTGTTATGTCACCCCCATTCGGGGAGTATAACTGTTTATTACCTTTAACTGTTAGATGTTGTGACCTAGGACAGCGTTCTACCGCCGACACTGCGGCGTAGGCTGGACGTACCCACGTCTCGTGCCCTTACTCTAGGGTGCGAGTCGTGACACGTAGTGATGTGGATGATGAATCTCCCACTGTAGCAGATTTTGTCTTTGAACGGGTACCTTGGAAAACTCCGGTGGTGGACAACCGTTTAGACGATAGTTTCTTAGTCACAGTGGTTGGAATCTTCGGGCTGGAAACGTTTATCTTCTTCCCTCTCCCATCGGCGGGGATTTTCTGAGTAGAGTTGCAAGAGACGACGGGAGGCGCCTCATCCCCTGAGCTCGACTGTTGTAATTTTTGGAAGACGGACTGCCGGTCTTCTCGTACCGTCGCGTTGTTGCAACCGCAGTTGACAATGACTTGGGTGCAGTGATATCCGTGGGAGGACTCTTTGCACATCGAGGCCTCTTCTCTTTCCTTGCATTTGTAGAGGATAACCTCACGCAAGTCAGATGGGTCTGGAACGACTATGTTTGCTCCCTGGATTTTGGAAGACTTTTGGGAACCACTCTGTCCGTTTGCCGCCGGGGGCTAGACTCGAGTGGTTCTGTACAACTTTCCATCAAAGGCCCGCATAACAATATGCGGAGCGCTCTGATGGTCAGAGGTCGGGACAGCGGACTGAGCTCGCCAAGCTCGCGCTGCCCTAGACTTCTTCACTCTAGTGCGTGAGGGCACATAGTAGGAAGAGTCTAAGTGGTGCTGCAGAGAGTCAGACATATTTTCTCGGAAGCATGAGAGATCAGGACCATAGAAGAGGCGATCGAAGACTGAGCCTGAGCCACGTGGAGCAGACATCATGCGGCTGGAATCAACAGTCTTCATGCGGCTGGCAGTAGTGGCCGCATAGGCTTTCTTTATGCGGCTGGGAGTCTCGGCCGCATAAGTCTTCTCCATGCGGCTGGAAATCTTGGCCGCATGGGTATTCTGCATCCGAGGGCAGTTTCGGCCGCATGGTCATCATGCATGCGACTGGCAGTTTCGGCCGCATGGACATCATGCATGCGGCTGGCAATCTTGGCCGCATGAATGTTCAGCCTGCGGCTAGTGCCTTTGTTCGGCTTCTTCCTGGAACACATAGAATTACTCTTTGCCCCTGCAAGTCCAGCATCGTAGTATTTTCCTCTACCGGACTAGGGGACAGCAGAGTCCTCTATGGCTTGAAGTGGGGCCGCATGAGAGTTGCCTTCGCCGTCTTGGGCGGCATTTGTTCTCCGTCCCGAGCTTGGGGAGGAGCAAATAATTTTGGCCTCCACTCCCTGCGAGCTTTCTTTGTGCGGGTTCGCCTCTGGACCGGGCCAGCGCTCCCGTCGGAGAGCATTTCTTCAAACGCCTGTTGGTCGAAGCGGACGACCATCTGTTGTTGTGTGGAGCCAAGTTTAGATGCATCCGATTGCGTCACCAACTTCTCAGCCGTGGAGAAGTTTGTCTCCAGCAGAGTCGCCATCGTGTTTGCCATTGATTATAAAAGAACAGAACAATTATATCGGAGGACTGGACTTTTACTTCACAATACAAAATTGCTCGTACAAAGAAAGCCTAGTGACGAAAACCTAGGTACAACAATCTAAGTACAATTGTTTAGTTTTTCTGGAGGGTGACGGTAGAGGCTCGGGAAAGCAACGGCAGCTCTGCCTTACTCCTTGGACGATCGGACGTAGCCTTGGCTCTGGTGAAGAAATGCTCTTGGACGTGTGGGGAGACTCCCTTGCGCCTTTGGTTGCTAGATCTCTGGATGTCTCTGTAGTGCTCCCTTTCTCTTTTTGCTCTCCTCCTCTCCCTCTCCCTGCAAGGAAATGGCACCTTGCTATTTATAGGAGTGGGGTATGATCATTAGGGTTTGCAAATGATTGCCTCCTTCAGAAGTCGGCAGTTAAGGATCAATTAATCTGGGCCATTCATCTTGAATATAATAAATTTGAGCAATTAATGTGATTGCATCAAATCTCTGTGGGCAATAAATGTTGATTGCCATGAATATTCGTAATTTGTGATAGCCTGCCACGTGTCCAATTTGCTTGATTTGATTTGATCTGGGAAATTATGACGATCGCAACAAATCTGATTTTGTTAGGATTTGTTAGCACCCATAATTCCAGGGAAGATAAGACTGCCACGTGTCTCAATTGTCGCGAAGAGTGCCACGTGTCTCAATCGGACCGTCCTGGTCAGAGCCGCATATGGACCATACAGCCGCATGAGGATGGGCAGCCGCATGAGGATGGGCAGCCGCATGCAGATGGGCAGCCGCATGGGGATGGGCAGCCGCATGGGGATAGGCAGTCGCATGCAGATGGGCAGCCGCATGCAGATGGGCAGCCGCATGGGGATGGGCAGCCGCATGCAGATGGACAGCCGCATAAATGCAGCGGCCGCATGGAATGGCCTCGGGACTTGGTGGATTTTGCCAACTGTAAGGAGATTTTCTCCTCTTTTCTAGGATCACGCCATCATGTCAGAGTCATTATTACGTCCTTATATCAGAGCTGTCATAGCTGTTATTTGTCAGAGCAGCCGTCAGGGCATTAAATGCAGCCGAATGTAGAGAAGAACTGTTGAAGGCCACGTGGCTTCTTTCTGAGCCGCATGGAACTATCCGAGCCGCATGGACCCTTGAGCCGTATGGACTCCTGAGCCGTATGGACTTCTGAGCCGCATGGGAATCCTGAGCCGCATGGGGATCCTTCTGTCGGAGCCGCATAGGCCTTTCTTTATTCTTTTCCATGCTTCTACAATCATGTGCCAAAGAATTTAAAGACAGAATGTTGCCACATCATTCAGAAGACAATATGTAGAAGAGGCACATGAAGATTGATTTTTTTATTCCATATAAAAATTCTATTACATGTCCAAACTCTTTGTTACAACAAAAGTATACTACAAAAAAAGCCTAAACTACAGCTAGACGCATTACTCTGACGTCTCAGCATAGGCTCATCACTCCTCCTCATCAGAGCGAATCACTTCCTCGTCAACGCATGAGTGCGTCGGCTATTGAAGCACTTATTGAGCAGAACGCAGGTTGGCAATCAATCCAAACCCGGTGGCTCTTCCAGCATAACCGAAGTCAGGGCACGATGACCTCGATCTTTGGATGCAACAGGCACCCAATGCCATCTCATATAATAACACTGCCGACAAGGGGTTCGAACATAAGTTGTTATGTCCATAGCTCTTTCGGCGTATCTCAGTCTTTTGAAAGAGTTCATCGTCAAAGCTTCTTCGAACGAGGAGATCCACAACCCGTAGTGCAGCGTCTCGCCAAGGAGGATGACCGGTCGAGTTAATCTCCGTTGAGAAGAAAGGTGAAACGAGAAACAAACTGCTCTTCACGAAGCTATTTATAGGACAGGACAGATCAAACCCATGCGCCAAAGTGGCAACTTTCCCGGAGTCAGTGCAATGAACATGCATTAATGGTGATGAATTTGCCGCCTTAAATTTAGCTAAGTCAAAGAAATCATCAAATCGAGTCTCAAAAAACTCGACAAACCTAACCAAAAGAGATGCGCACACAGCAGACGTGCTAAACAGCACCATACGCTTCGTACAGAATGTACCCTATAAAGCACAGATAGATGCGTCCACCTAAGCTCGTCACCCACCAAGCTTTTAATGCTATATGACAGAGTCGGCAACACGTGTCTCGAGACTGGGTAGCTGATAGCTTTTTAGAACCAAGTGCCACCGACGTTAGCCTCATCATTACTCATTTTTGTCGGTTATAGTTATGCCCCACTATGTGGCAGACTGATCACCCGCATGCGCCTCCACAGCCATGCACCCAAAAATCTGCATGTGCCTCCGTAGCCATGCGGCTAAATCTCTACATGCGCCTCAAAAGCCATGCGCCCAGACTTGTTTTTGACCCCTAAAAATCATGGACCAAGTCTTCTTATGCGCCAGATCCTAGGCACATCCTGACAGATCATTCCCACCAAATCTGAGATCTTTGAGCCATGTACACGTGCCGTGACTCAGTTCTTTCTACGAATAGGTGCTAACCACCCAAGATTTCAGCAACAACCGAATCTCAACAATTGCCACGTGTCAGCTCTTCCGTAGCTCAGCAATGTAGTTCAAATAGATTCAGCTCCAACTCCTGGGCGCATCGTCCATGTGCCCAATAAAGTCAGCCACGTGGCGTCCCTACGTGCAAGCTCTCTACGCGAGCATCGCATATACGCACATAAGTAGATCATTCTGCTGCATATAAATAGAAGGATCATTCCTTCATTCAAGATCTCTCCAGGTTCCAAGCGCGAAGCTCCCTACTTCCTGAACTTTTCAACCATATTGGCACCAAGAGACTTGCAAGGGTTTCAATCCTCTTCAAGTCATTGCCAGTCTCAGAGCAATCCAGACTCTCAGAGAGTTCGAGATTGTCGTCAGATCGTCAACGGAGTCAAAGAATTACCACTCACTCTATCGTCATGGTTTTCAGACAAAAAACAAAAGTGTACTCCCAGTATTACATTTAAATCATACATTGTACTCTGTTGTGTTTGTAATCAAATACAAAGTTCAATAAAAAAAACCTTGTTTTAATGGCAAACAAGCTGGCAACTCTGCTGGGGACCACTTTCTTCTCTAACGGAAAGGTCGTATCGCAGTCAACCGACAACATCCTCAACTCCTCCCACAAGATGCTTGTGGTACTCCTCAATCAACAGGCATACGAGGAGTTCATCTCTGAAGGCAGTGCGAGACCTTTGAAGCGGCTGCCAAAGCCGAAGAAGACCCGTCAAGTCTGGGCGCACAAAGGTGATGCACCGGGTACCACCACTGAAGGGGATGCGCCACCGCCGTCCTCCCTTCCTGATGACGTTCTCAGTAAGCAAAACGTTGCCACTAGTGTAGCGCATCTACCAGGGTAGCACAGCGTTGACTGCAGCTCCCAACCTTCTTCTTCCTAGTCGAAGAAGATGTGCCGATGGAATAAGGGCGCATCCAACCTCCCGCACATGAGCTCTGATGCATAGGAGAAAACATCTATCTTCGACAGAATCACTTGTTGTCACGGCGAAGATGAATTAGGTTTTGTGTACTATACGCCTTTACGGGCTAGTACGAAGAAATCTAAGGCAGTACGGGCCATGCGCCTCAAATGTGCTATGCCAGCAGCGAACCAGAAATGCATGCTGAAAGTCATGCGTGCAGTTGATGGTAAGCTATACAGAGTCGATTCGGGTGCTTCTGTACCAGCAACGACTGGACTCTCAAAGTCTTATTCCCACTTGGGTGCATCTTCTGCGCATGAAATCAAGCTGGGCGGGGCAAATCTCGCCTACGTTGGCTGTGCGTATGAAGTGGGTTCAAGTCACCTTACATGTTGTTCTCCCACCAACGATCTAGGCGTATCTCACGTATTAGAACCAGATTAGGGGCACAGAATTCATATAACCATCCTAGCGCTTGGCCCTACCATGCGCCCGGTATGGGTATGAATGTGAAACTCTCCCCATATGACTTACGTAATATGATCACTCGCAGGCGTAGGTCAGGGGAATTGACCTTCATGCACGATGTGCCCCTCGCAGGGCATACTTATGCCATGGTCACCATCAATTGCTGCTATTGTAAAACAACGGCTGCACCACCAAGGCGGTCTGTATTCCAATGACTGCAACCTGCTGCACTTATCCGACATCGCCGCAGAAAAATAATACCAATCGACGATGAGACAGTACCTCCGATCGCCTCGTGCCATATCGTCTCTAACTTCCATGCATCAGGAAGAAAAGCAAACACCATCAACTCCTCGACTTCGGCTGGTCTATCAAAAAACCGATCGAAGAAAAGCAAAGCAGTAGTCTCGCCAACCAGGGTGTTCCAGAATACTCGGTTGAGAAGGCAGGCTTTGGCAACGATACAAGCTGGGGGTGGTCAGACCCCAACTGTCCACGATAACCCCTCGTTCGAAGATGAGGGTATTCACCAAAGAACTGACCCTGATGTAGCTAGGGGCAGCCAGTACGAAGTATTGGAAGAATAAGCTCTTAGGTCAACCTTCCTACAAGTAAGTGAGGCTGAAAGTGAAGCGTCGACCGATCCATCCACTTCTATCCATGTCATGCCCATCTACATGGCAGGGGGTGGCGACGAAGAAAAAATCGAAGCTTCAACTCCGGATCTTCTACGGTGCATGGGCAGCTTGGAAGACGTCCTTAAAACCCTCCCATCCACCATGCAAACCTTGACCAAATGGTGTTTGAGATACGGAATACTCTGACTTCTCAAAGGGCACCTGCATCTACCAGTCCTGATTCGGGGGCTAACGGAGAGTCTAGTATACCCCCTCAATGAGTATCTTCGGGAACAGATCACCACACTGTCCCTCGAACATCAGCTCCTTTAGGGGATGAGCTTCACACTTTACCCCCCTCACCCGCTTCTCACTTTACAGAGGAGTTGGTTAAGATGGTAAGAGATTTGTGTGATCGTTTTGAAGCACGAAATAAACAGGAGAAACACCAAAAGCTCGAGATTCGGCAACCTTATCCTTCCGAATGGAACAAAGTGGTTTATCCCCCCAAATATAAACCACAAACATTGACACCATTTGACGGGAAGGAGTCTCCCCGTCGGTATCTAACCTACTTCCATTCTGTCACGGGACATCTTTCGAAGGAAGACGCCTAGCTTACAAGTTTGTTCGTCGGGGCATTGAAGGGAGTCGCCTACGACTGGTACTGCAGTCTCCCTGACGACTGCATATCCTCCTTCGACGACTTAACGCATCTGTTTCTCGACCAATTCTACAACAGAGGAAAAGATATGATAATGTCATCCACGATAAAAGTGGTCCAGAAGAATAAAGAGACCGTTCGAGCTTTCATCGAGCGCTTCCGGCAGGCATGCTTAAGGTTACCTCTGGGTATACTAGAACATGTGTTGGTCAATTCTTGCAGCATGAATATGATGCCTGCAATCAAATCTGGCTTGACTCTGCCCAGCATTCAGATTAGAGTTCACTAATCATCGGTGCCAAAAACGTCGAGAAAAAGGCATGCGATGCTCAGCTTCTGGAGGTTAGCTTCCATGTGTTCGATCATCGATGACAAGGGGAAGCACGCCGCCAACAACTGAAGTCCTTTGAAGATATGGCTCAAAGGGAGACCTCCCTAAGTGTCGGCTCCTCTTGTGCTAAAACTGCACAGGAAAGCACTACTTTTCGAGGTGCCAGCTGAAGCACCTCTTAAAGTACGGCTCAAGGGGAGACCTCCCCAAACATCGGCTCCCCTCACTGTCAAACTACGAGGGAAGGCCCCAGCATCTCTCTCAGCATAGGCTCAAGAGCCAGTACGGGTCAAACTCCCGATGAACTCTCCTGAATTGCCCAAGTCTACTCTGATGCTCACTGACAAAGAACTGGGAGAGTACATATCTGTCAATGTTGATGCCCCATCTCTCGATGATGTAATTCCTCAGGACAATATCTCGTATTTTATTAATAAAATGTTGTCATTGAATTGTTCTAGTTTTCCATATTAGAATGCCATGTATACTCTAGATAATGCCTTTCAGTCATTACAAACACAAATAACAAATGTAAATCATGTAAATCGAGTCATCCTGTACCAAGGAGTCTGTTATATAGTTCCGTCCCAGAACCAGGATGAGAAACCTATCATCTTCGACAAAGTCGAGCGTCATCAAGACCTCTCTCAAGTCAAGCCAGAACCCGATACCGATAGAATGCAAGTATATCGGTACACCGATCAAGCAAAGTACCTCATTCAAAAGATAGGCTATGACTTGAAAAGCGGCCAGGGTCTAAACTATGACAGAGGCTGACGTCTTCCTTTACGGCTCCCAGTTCTAAAAGGGAAGTCACAAGACTATTGCCATCGCACTCGACGTGGGGTAGGCTACATCACACTCCGATAAATCCAGAGAGTTCAAAAACTGAAGAGACTACACACTTTCACTCATTTGAAGCTTCAGCTTGGGACTCCGACACCAGTATGGGTCTGATCTTTAGGAAAGTGTTGTCCGTCAACATGACATCCACATATCCTTCAGAAGAAGAAGACGATGATCAAGCAGTAGAGTTCTTCGAAGAAGAACCCTAGGCTCAACCCCTAAGTGCACATTGGAATCTCGTTTCGGACTACGAGAACGACCTACTAAAGATGAAGTCGAGCAGATCGACTTAGGGGATGAATCCTCATCTAAACCCATCTTCATCAGCAAAAGCTTAGCAGGAGAAGATCGGGAATCCTTGATTCAACTTATCAAAGAATATATCGACGTCTTCGCCTGGAGTTATAAAGACATGCCAGATTTAGATCCACAAGTCGCAATGCACAAGCTTAACATCTTACCCAATGCTAAGCCTGTTAAGCAGCAACAGCGACACTTTCGTCCTAACATCATAGACGCTATTGACAAAGAAGTGGATAAGCTTTAGACAGTGGGTTTATTCGTGAGGAACAACACCCAAATTGGGTAGCAAATGTCATTCTCGTTACTAAAAATAATAGGAAAATCCGAGTCTGCATCGACTTCTGGGACCTCAACTCTGGCTGCCCGAAAGACGAGTTCCCACTCCCTATCACCGACGTAATAATCGATAATACATGCAACTTTGAACGAATGTTCTTCATGGAGGAATATTCGAGCTACAACCAGATCCAGATATTTCCGGTGGACGAGAAACATACGTCGTTCAGGACTCCAAAGGGGGCTTACTGTTACACAGAGATGCCATTTGGCTTGATGAATGCAGGTGCCATATTCCAACGAGCTATGAGCACCATCTTCCACCAACACCTCCTTAAGACAGTCGAATGCTACGTTGACGACATCGTCATCAAAAGTCATTTACGAAGTGATCACTTACAAGATCTGAGAACGGTCTTCGATCTTATACAGGCACACCAGCTCAAAATGAATCCCGCTAAATCCTTTCTCAGGATTTCCAACGACAAATTCCTGGGCTTTATCATCACTGCAAAAGGCATCCATGTTGACCACGAGAAGGCCAAAGCCATCCTTGACATGGACCCACCGAAGAACCTTAGAGAACTTCGAGGACTACAAGGACGTCTCACATATATCCGAAGGTTTATCGCTAATCTTTCCGGAAAATGCCAACCCTTTACCAAACTCATGAAGAAGGGGGTTTCCTACGCCTGGACGAAAGAATGTCAGAAGACATTTGACGACATCAAGGCCTATCTCATAAGTCCCCTGGTCTTGGTAGCACCGGTCGTGGGCAAACCCTTTCTTCTCTATGTCCATACAATAGATCATTTCCTCGGTGCCCTATTATCTCAGAACAATGATGCAGGCTATGAGCTAGATATCTATTACCTGAGAAGGACAATGATCGGGGCCGAACACCGGTAAAACCCCATCGAGAAAGAATGCCTAGCTCTGGTATTTGCCATCCAGAAGACTCGTCATTATGTCTCGGGACAGACAATCCATGTCATTTCTCGAGTCAATCTACTCAGGGTCCTCATGACAAAGCCAGGAGCACTAAACTCTCGATTAGCTACATGGGCAATACTATTGACACCATATGATATGGTATTTTTCTCCAAAAAAAGCTATCAAGGGCCAAGAACTGGCTGACTTCTTAGCTACACACCCTATTCTGGAGTCGTCTAAACTCTATGAGGACATTCCAGATGAGGTTCTAGAGTCCAACATGGTCGAAGAAAACTTCGTCTGACGGATGTTCTTCGACGGCACTTCATGAACAGGCCCCAAGGGTCAGATCATCGCAGGAGTGGGGTAGTCTTGATCTCTTCCTATAAGCTGGTCATCCAGCGTACTTATTCCCTCACAGAACCATGCACTAACAATGCGACGGAATACAATACCCTCATTATGGGACTCTAATTAGCAAGACAGCTGGGGGTTGAATACCTCGAGTTTTATGGTGACTCAAAACTCATCGTCAACCAGGTCCGAGGATAATACGAAGTCTGCCACGAAGACTTGGTCCCTTATCACAAAGCAGTCTTAGACATCATCTCAACCTTTACTGAGTTCTTTATAGAACACATACCTCGACTACAAAACCTGGATGTCGATGCCCTAGCTGGCCTCATGGCCTCATTGGCGGCACCTATCGGGACTCAACACTTTATTATAGTGGTGTACTGGGATCTGGCGTGCCCCAGAAATAATCTTTGCATGTCTTTAAACCATGCCCTGCCTGCAAACACTAGTGTCAATGTCAGAGACTAGCAGTTTTCGTTCATCTACTTCGCAGCCTATAGAATCCTCCCAAACGACCCGAAGGAAGCAGTCTCTGTCAAAAGGCGCTCTCTCCGATTCTACTACGAAACAGCCACCAAAATGCTTTACTGCCGCTCCTACGACGGGCTTCTCCTCCGATGTTTATCAAATGAGGAAGCAGTCAAAGCTCTTCGAGAAGCCCATGACAGGACATGCTGAGCTCATCAACCCAGTCCTAAGCTACAGTACCGACTCCGATGTATGGGCTATTATTGGCCCACTATGATGGCCGACGCTACTGAGTATGCGAAAAGGTGCCACGTTTATCAGCTCCATGCTGACTTCATCCATCGACCTTTAGAGCCTCTATACCCTATGGTTGCATCCTGGCCATTCAAAGCCTGGGGTATGGACATAGACCAATTACCCCTCCATCATCCAGAGGTCATCGCTTTATCCTGACAATCACTGACTACTTCTCTAAGTGGGCAGAAGCAGTACCACTGACAGAGGTGAAGAGCTCGAAGGTGATCAGCTTCATCAAACACCACGTCATCTACCATTTTGGGGTACCCCGAAGGATCATCCACGACAATGGTCCACAATTTATAAGCCATGTGTTCAGCAGATTCTGTGACAAGAATCGTATTCAGAACGTGGCATCAACCTCTTATAATCCGGCAGCAAACGGATTAGCCGAAGCTTTCAATAAAACCATTGCCAAGCTACTCAAAAAGGTCGTGTCAACCAGTAAACACGACTGGGACGAGAAGCTAGGCAAATACCTTTGGGCCTACCGTACAACAGTATGGACTCCAACAGGTAATACACCATTCTCTTTGGTCTATTGGAGTAAAGTAGTACTACCTCTGGAAATCCAGATCCCCTCGTTACAAGTGGCTATTACAAGTCAATTAACAGAGGAAGACAGTCACCGATGCCGTCTGCAAGAATTGAAGGTGTTGGACGAAAAATACCTCTTGGCTCAACAGCGCCTCGAGATCTACCAAGCTCGAATTTCACAGGCTTTCAACAAGTAGGTCAAACAAAGGACTTTCCAAGTGGGCGACCTTGTTCTGTTAGTCAGAAGACCAATGGTGATGGGTAACAAGAAAGTTTGAACCCAAATAGGAATGCCCCTTCATCATAGAGATGGTGTACTCTAACGGGGCTTACCAGCTCACAAAACCAAATAAGGACTTGTTCATGATGCCAATCAATAGCAAGTTCCTAAAGAAGTACTATTCTTGAAATTTCTCAACATGTACTTCCGTCTCCCCAGCAGGAGAACCTATGAGCTCAACCAACCGAGTTCATCCCCCTTGATAACAACGTGCTTCTGGAGTTTAGTCGCTCCAATGCACTCTCTCCCCAATAGAAAACATCCATGTCCATATCACCTCTGAATTGTTTCTCTACACCCCCACAAAGCTAAAATTACATTCCGTAAGATGACGCTAAATGCTATGTTTACCATGTCCACATTACCTCTGAGTAAACATTCCATCTAACAACTCCTATATTGTTTCACCACAATCATTGAACATCCACGTCCATATCACCTCTAAATTGTTCTTTGTATCCTCACCGAGTTCATTCCTATCACGTCCATATTACCTCTGAGTAGAAAAATTCTACTATTAACCCCGTATTTACCACGTCCATGTTGCCTCTGAGTAAATATGTTGGTTCCCTCTCTCAACTTTTTATTTGTAACTAGAAACCAAGGTGCACAAAAGATAATAGGTCCACCAAAAATCACAAATGCATGACGAATTGAACAAACAAAAGTTCTTTATTTCTTCGTCCAATAAGAGTAAAGGACTACATCAGCATTGAAAAGAAACAAAAGCAAACTACATCCCAAGACATTGAAGAACAAAGATAAGAAACACTAAGACAAGAAAAGAAAATTGACTACAGCTTTATTCCCCAAAAATGGCAGCTGCAAGACGGACGATGAAACCCTAGCCAGGTATGATAATTGTGTTGAGGTATATACCACTCTCTCGACCATCACCCATATGAAGACTCCAATTGGTTAAGGTCCTTTGCAGGAATAGGATGACCAGATCTTCCGGTGCTACTTTCTTCCGATACTGGTTCTTCCTTAACAAAAACTTCAGCTTTTGGAGTTTGCTCCTCCTTGACGATCATTGGTTCTTCTTTGACAAAAGAGGGCAGCAACTCCTCTTTCACAACAGCCTCTGCTTTTGGTATAGATACTGCAACAACACAAGAAAAGAAGAAGAAGAGTTAGCAAAAGAACTCATGTACAACTAAGCATCGATGCATAACAAACAGCTGCGCATCAAAAATATTGGCGCATCATTAGGACAGAAAGTCCATGCGCACAGACTAAATTCTACCAAGGCGCATACACGGGACTGAAAGTTCATGCACGTTGGAAGGATAGCTTCGGCGCATCATCAGTGATGGAACTGGGGATTCCCAGGACCCTTCCTTTGGTGTGTGTATTGATCGATAGAAAGTTAAACAGATCTAATACGTGTTTTAACCCTTCATAGGCGGAAACTAGGGTTCACGAATTATACCTGTGGCAAAAATGAGACAAGTAATTCCTGGCAATTTTGAGCGGACGACCCCAAGAGCTTCTGAACGTATTCCTTCCTCGAGTTGGACGTCATGTGGGGGACGATCTCCCAACCTTTTCTTCTCCTTGGCAGCCCTCTCTTTCTCTCCTTACGTGAATCACAAATTTAGAGAAAATTTCAGATTTATGATCAGAAATATGGCGGCCAGAGAATAGAGGATATATATAGGCTACGGCAGGGACCATGAGGAGAAATTAGGGTTAGGCCTCCTAACGGATCTGGATATCCCGTGTTCAGCCTGAACACACAATCCAGGCCCATTAACAATAGCTCGGTCCACTAATAAGCTATTGTTGCACTACCTCCCTAATCCCAAATTATGTTTGTGGGCTCCTTTTATTATATGCTCGTTTGGCTCCCCATGTTAAGATATCGTATGTCCGTCGATCAAATTAAGTTACTGACAACTATATTGATTCGACATCTTTTATCCTTAAGTAGTACCGCTCAACTTTATTTGTCATGTCGGATATAATCCACCTACAGGGTTTATATGACAATCCTTATGAGCTCCTTAAGGGGACATCATCAACACAATGTATCGAGACATAGATTCCATTTATGATCAACAGCCCATCATACATACAATGTTATTACCCAATTTATAGAGGTTGTTGATCCATAATAAATCTCACTCTTTTATGAGTCAAAATAATGCACACTGCATATACATGTCCGTTATTATATCCGAGTTAAGAGCACAAGCATCCATAATAACAGAGGTGTTTATTCTCTTATGTAGTCAGTACAAAGAGAACAACCTCAAGTGGTCATGTTCAATACACATAAAGTGTACTAGTGTAAACCTATAGTCAAGATAGACTAATACCAGATTACACTACAACCTTTCTAATAGATTGTTCAAGTCCATCTAGGTTATGAACTATTTATATACTCCATAGGGAACTGATAATATGATCTTCTGTGTGACACCACACACCATATTATCTACAATATAGAATATCAGACATTTGCATTAACACTTGCAACAAATACAATATGCAAACATTTGCCTATATGATTTTCATTCAAAATTTAAGGAAATAAGGTTACTAGAAAAGTGATGCTTTTAGTATATAACCCTAACAATCTCCCACTTATACTCAAAGTATTGCTTTTCAGTACACTGTTACAATCAGGACCAAAGTCCATGCGCTTCAACAGAAGAAGCTTCAGTGCATCATCAGGACCAAAGTCCATGCACGTCAGCGAGAAAAGTTTCGACGCATCATCAGGACAAAGTCCATGCACGTCAGTACAAAAATCTTAGGCGCATCCTCCGGGTGAGGCTCATATAGCCACACCCATGTGCTTCAGCAGAATAGTTTAAAGTGAGCAACAAAGTATCTGTGCAAAAACTCCCGAGGCAGCAGTTTACCCATCGATCATTTCTGGCTGCACGTCGGTGTGCATCGTCTCGACAGTGGGGGCCTCCTCGATGTCAGCCTCGAATGGAAATCTTGCCTTTGCCTCTGCCTCGGCCAACACCACCACGGGAAGACTTGGGGGCCATCTCTCACGAAGCTAAGGTTTTTGAAAAAAACCTCTTAAGGAGGAAGAAGGAAAGAAAGGAGTTTTCTCTCTCCACAGATGCCTGCTTATAGGCTCAAGCCATACGTATGAACCGATAAAACATAACGTCAGCATCTCTTCGAGTTTCGTGAAACAGATGGCTGTATATCTTCTAAAAGAGATCATCATTAATCTCTTGGGATTCGAGGCTTTGTCTTATTTTCATTAATTGAGATGAGCATACGCCACGATAGCCATGCATGGAACGACAATGCACCCAGACAGGGTATGCGCCCAGAACCTCTATTTGCCTATGCTTCTTGGTTCAAAGTATTCCAAAACTCAGTAGAAAGTTTTGAAAACTTTGAAGGGGGTCTTGTAGAAGCATAGAATTTCAGGCGTATCTAAAGGTCGAAACTCCTATGTGCCCTAAAATGACAAGCGCCCCAACACATCATGTGCCAAAGAATTCAAAGACAGAATGTTGGCACATCATTCAGAAGACAGCAAGTAGAAGAGGCACATGAAGATTGATTTTTTTATTCCATATAAAAAGTCTATTATATGTCCAAACTCTTTGTTACAACGAAATTCTACTACAAAAAAGCCTAAACAACAGCTAGGTGCATCACTCTGACGTCTCAGCATAGGTGCATCACTCCTCATCAGAGCGAATCACTTTCTCGTCAACGCACGAGTGCTTTGGCTAATGAAGCACTTATTGAACAGAACGCTAGTTGGCAATCAATACAAACCCGATGGCTCTTCCAGCATAACGAAAGTCAGGGCATGACGACCCCGATCTTTGGATGCAATAGGCACCCAATGCCATCTCGTAGAAGAACACTGCCGACAAGGGTTTCGAACATAACTTGTTATGTCCATAGCTCTTCCGGTGTATCCTAGTCTTTTGAAAGAGTTCATTGTCAAAGCTTCTTCGAATGAAGAGATCCACAACCCGTAATATAGTGTCTCGCCAATAAGGAAGACATGTCGAGTTCATCTCCGTTGAGAAGAAAAGTTAAACGAGAAACAAACTTCTTTTCACGAAGCTATTTATATGCCTGGGCAGATCAACCTCATGCACCAAAGTGGTAATTTCTCCGAAGTCAGTGCAATGAACATGTATTAATAGTGATGAATCTGCAGCCTCAAATTCAGTTAAGTCAAATAAATCATCAAATCGAGTCTCGAAAGACTCGATAAAGCTGACCAAAAGAGAAATGCCATAAGCAGACGCGTTCAGCAGCACCATAGCTTCGTACAGAATGCGCGCTATAAAGCACAAACGAATGTGCCCAGTGAAACATAGACAGATATGCCCACCTAAGCTCATCATCCATCAAGCATTTAATGTTATGTGACATAGTCGGTAGCACGTGTCTCGATACTGAGCAGTTGACAGCTTTTGAGAATAAGGTGCCGTCGACGTTAGCCTTATCATTACCTATTTTTGTCGGTTATAGCTCCCGCCACGTGGCCGACTGATCACCTGCATGTGCTGATATGCACCCAAAACTCTGCATGTGCCTCCACAGTCATGCGTCTAAAGCTCTGCATGCGCCTCGAAAGCCATGCACCTAGACTTATTTTTGATCCCTAAAAGTCATGGACCAAATCTTCTCATGCGCCAGATCCTAGGCACATTCTGACAGATCATTTCCTACCAAATTTGAGATCTTTGAGCCATGAACACGCGTCATGTGTCATTGACTCAGTTCTGCCTACGAATGGGAGCTAACCACCCAAGATCTCAGCAACAACTGAATCTCAACAATTATCACATGTCAGCTCCTTCGTAGCTCATCAGTTCAGTTCAAACAGATTTAGCTCCAACTCCTAGATGCATCGTCCATGCGTCTAACGAAGTCAGCCATGTGATGTCCCTACATGCAAGCTCTCCATGCAGTATTGCATATACGTGCATAAGCAGATCATTCAGCTGCCTATAAATAGAAGGATCATTCCTTCATTCAAGTTCTCTCCAGGTTCCAAGCTCGAAGCTCCCCATTTTCTGAACTTTTTATCTACATTGGCACCCAGAGCACTTGTAAGAGTTTTAATCCTCTTCAAGTTGTTACCAGTCCTAGAGCAACCCAAACTCTTAAAGAGTTCAAGATCATCGTCAGATCGTCAATGGAGTCAAAGAATTACCACTCGCTCCATCGCCATGATTCCTAGACAAAAAAAGTATACTCCTAAGATTATATTTAAATCCTATATTGTACTCTATTCTGTTTGTAATTAAATACAAAGTTCAATCAAACAACCTTATTTTAATGGCAAACAAGGGACTGTGGGGGTTATATATCATAGTTTGCCTAAATTTCCTTACCAGAGTTCTGGGATACACTATGACACCTCATGCATACTAATGTTGTCCTCATGTGCATTTCACACAAACTAGTTAGTCTGTCAAGTAGTAGTGTTATTGGATCACCTATTTATCACCTGGATTACCTGTCTACTACATTCATATGTAATTTATTGTACTTCATTTCGGCATGTATATTATGTATCTTATGAAGTCCCCCTGAGGACCTGGTTTTCTTCCAGGTATATGCTGAGTTCTGACATAGGATATTGGGGATACTTCTTCAGATTTTTCAGGTATCGCTAGTTGATGCCTTCTTGTCGTTCTTTTATAGTTATTTTCTCTCATAGTTTATAGTATTATAGATAAATTTGTGGATATTTACTAGTAGATATGTGGATTATGATATGATCTGGATAGCTTATACGTATTTGAGTTGGACTGGGGTCCGTTTGAATGCGTAGCTAGCCATTGCTACATGGCTTGGTCCTGCATATATTGGGACTAGGGTGTGACATGGTTTTTGTGGTAGCCCATGCAGTTCTTGTCTTCGTAAAGTATACGAAGTCATGGTAGTACTTAGGTGAGATGTACTACTATGAGCCTGCGACCAATTGATGAGTAGATTTGATGATACATCCATAACTAGGATTATAGGCTTCTCTAGGACTCCTCATCATGATTACTTTTATATTATCTTCCTTCTTGACATGATTGCTTTATGTTCTCCCCTTCCTATGATTTGACTATATATTTCCTAATTGACTTCTTGATGGACTGCCTTATGGATTAGTCTAAAGAAAAGTTCGAGAAATTATACTTTATCCCTGTATCACAGGATCAAGAGTTTTTACAGCGAGAGACATACTAACGAGGCAGGACTTCAGATAACAGTATCAAGATTACATATGTTTTTCGGATTCTACTTGAACCATATCCTATGCATTCTAATTGACCTCTTCTCCTATTTTTCGTAAAAAGCTAATTTAGGAAAATTTTATGGATTTGGCTAAGATTAGCTAAAGAACCTGTATTATCTGGCATGGCGGCTGTGCACTGCAGCCATCTGTCGTATTGTGGAACATGGAAGTTATTTACAGCCGATGAATACTGGCGTGGCAGTAACTTCACGTGACATGATCATGGAGGTATATGGTTCTCGAGTTTTACCTAGACTACATCATATGCAACTTACTTGGCTTCATACCGTTTTTAAAAATATTTCGACTAACTTCTGCTTTGTACTAGAACCTAACGATGATTGGTAATGGTATGGATTGCTCGACCCAGCCTTAGGCCCTTATTACATTCATGATATAATGACTGAACTAGACAATCCTTATAGTTATATTATAGAGTATAACTAAGATATGTTATTGGTGTATTCATGATGCTTGGGTAGTTATGAGGGGATAAGTGTCCTTCAAGGTTAATTAGGTTAAGCTTCTAGGCTGGGTATAAGTGACTAGCGATATGGGACATGATATATTCTATTAAGAATGATTGACTATATGAAACTTAGAGCCTACTAAGAGTGATTACACGAAGAGAACTGGTGGATTTCGTTGATGGTATTATGGAATGATGAAACTATGCCTATGATAAAATAATGCGACATTGACTGTTTTAGCTCCAAAATAAAGAAATTGAATAATGCACTTGCAATCTTGGAGAGTGAGCACATGAAGGTTTTGATGACTAGACTATACCCATGACTACAAGAGTTAATGAGTGGTTTTAGATTATAGGGGACGTACCAACAAGATAAGAGGAGAAGTAACAAGGATTTAAAATGAGGTTATAATTGCTTCAAATTGAATGCATAATATAGCCTTGAGGAATATGCCACTATTGATGGGTAGAAGAAAAGAGAGAAGGACTATTAAGCCGAATGAGTAAGTTGAACTCCGTGCTGATGCCTTTATCCTGTAAGAATTACATAGGTACTATGGAACGTTCGAATTAAGCGCATGATTATGGTATTTTGAGTAACTTAGGCATATGGATGATGAATTTTCTTGTTAATGATAAAATATGAGCTGATTAAAGGATGAGTATAACGACAATGATAATGTAATAAAAGAGAAGAAGAATAGGATTTAATGATCGAATGCCTTAGACAATTGAATTGTACAAGATGAACATGTGAGTACAAATGTGGTGCAATCATTAGTAGCAAGTAAATTATGGAAATTATTAGTAGATAGCCTACTTGTAAATTGTTGGTATAATCGATAATATGTTAGTCAGAACTAGATGAAGTGGACCTTAGATTGTATAACCCAAGTATAGTTGAATATGTAACTAACATGATTAGGTGGTTACATATGACGAATCCCTATATTGTATAAAATTTAAGTTTAAGGTTGATTTAGATACCTATATATGTTTATAGGTACCGTTGGGAATGAGAGAAAGCAATTAATGTAAGGAAGTCACGATTAAAAAAAATAGCGGTGCCAATGATAGGGAAATGAACCAACCAGTTGCTATTGTGAGTAGAAATATGGTTGATGACCAAGCATTATTATTACCTATACACATCTTGAGGATGGCATACATTTTAGACTATACAGATATTCCTTGTAGATATAAAAGATTATAGAAGTAAGCGGCATAGTCGATGAGCAAAAAGACCTACGTCAGTCTAGATGTTAACTCTGGTACATGAACGCTAAGAATAGAGGATAGGGATAAGATTTGGTATTATCATAGATTGTTATAGTAAGTGTTCATATGTAGAATCATATTAGCTTGCACTTGTTAGATGCGTGCCCTAGTCTAAGGCGGTAATACCCATAGGGACTTCGAGGAATGGGCGTGGCAAAAGACATAACGTGCTCGGATCGATAACATGAAAGTTTCACAGTCTAGCAGACTGTTCAACATAGTTCGAGAAGTGCTAAAGGTTTCAAGAGTTGCAGCCATACTCAATCGATATAGCGTCCTATTATCTTGGGCTACTTATCTCTCGTTGCATAGGCAATAAGTGTTTGTTACCTCCCTAGACAATTATTCGTCTGGTATGTGAACAAAACTATCACCTTCTACTCAGCTTCCTTACACATGAACCCATTATTGTTTCATTTTGAGCATCGGCGAATATGTTACATGATTGTACCATTCCTTGGAGCCTACCCTTTTTGATTTTTTATTAAATCGTCCGAACTTAAATTTCGTGGACAAAATTATTTTAAGCTGGGTAGGATGTATAACCCCTCCCAAAGTTTATGGTAATTGTATGTATATATTGAATTTTAGTCCGTTGCTATAGCAAGCTGTAACGCCCGTAGTTCGTATTACGTATTTTGGTATATGTGTATGGAATCCCGACCCGTAATTAGACTTGTCTTGCTTAGCTTGATCCTGGTTTAATCTTGCCTTGGTTTATTTTGGGTTCATCCTGGTTCGATTTGTCTTGACTGGTTAGTCTTGGGCTTTGCATTGGCATGGGTTAGTTAGCATTTCCTGGTTCATGTGGTTTATCCTAGCCTTGGCCTGCATTGGGTTCGGTCGGGTTCGGCTTGGTTGGGCTCGGTTTGGGTTGATATGCAAACCCCTACCTACCACCATCCCTCATTTATTAACACAACAACCATTCTCTCTCCTCATTCATTACTCATTAACTACTTCCTTTCTTCTTCCTCGTTTCTTCTCCACCGAGCACCACCGTAGGCAAGTACAAATTGCTTCATAGAGGAACTCAAATTTTATTGTTCTATTGTCTTCCTCACGAGATTCTAAGTTTGATGCATTTTTGGATTTCTCGGTTTTGATCTACTAAACTGGCTTGTTTTCGAAAACTAAGAGTTCTATGTAGAAGGCATTCTGATGTTACGCAAGTTTGGTTTTGGAATGGTTGGATTTCATCGAGTCTTGACGGAGATGGGGCTTTTCTTGAGCTGTGGAGCTTTTACGCCTGCTTATTTGGGCCTGGGGGAGAAGATGAAGTTTTTACGCACACGTTCTTACGTGCTAGCGTAGTATTTAGTTTTACGCCCACGTTTAACGTGCCAGCGTAGCATTTTCTCCTTTACGCACACGTCTTAAACGTGCCAGTGTAGTGTCCCCTTTACGCACACGTATTGCGTGCCAGCGTGATCCTTTCTACGCCGAGTTCACTTGAACTCTACGTGGGGGGTGGGCACTCGTGCTCGCTTAGAGTCGTGCTTGCGTAGACTCCCCCTCGCTCGCGTAGAGCCTTGCGTGCGTAGAGTTTCACTTGGGTGCTCGTGCGCGTAAAGTTTCGCTTGCATAGGGTGCTTGCTATGCGTAGAGCCTTACCCGCGTAGAGTTCCCTCTCGCGTAGGGCTCCCGCTCGCGTAGAAGCAGTCTTTCCTTCGTCTTGCTCATGCATAACCTTGCTCACGTAGAGCTATCTAACTCCGTATCTTGCTCGCGTAAAGCCATTTTTACGCTCAGGGCCTCATAGCCTAGCGTAGTTTTATTCGCGTAGAGGCTTGAGCCCTATGCGCACCCGTTTGTTTCATTGTTCTTGCACCTCTTGTCACGGACTTGATAACTTAAATTGATTAGCATGACTGGACTGATAATTGTACATGGCACGGTATAACAAGTAAATTGACATGACATGACATGACATGACAAGACATGACAAGCAAGCCTTATAGGAACTATTGAATGTTGTTGCGATGGCTAGCATGACATGACAAGAATGAATGGCCTGGACACCGTGGATGATTGTGTTTGTACAAATGAACCAATATTGTTTCGCATCATGTCTAGGGCAGGGAACCCTGGGTACCACGGTCAGGGGTATCTACTGAACTTGACTAAGGCTAATAACTAGAATAACCTAGTAGTCATGAAGAGATTTCCCAGCTACAGGCAATCCTGTTATCTGGGCGCGTAAGTGGACTTGTAGCCTGCCGACGAGTAGGGCACATTTTCAGCACACTGTCATGTGTTGCACCCTTCATGAACGGATATTCGACCTGGATAACCTGGATGGTCTGCAGGACTTGCAGCTGTTGGAATAATCTCATTGCATCTTGCTAATAACTAGGCCTGTGATAACCCTAATTAGTTAAAGTATCAAACCGTACTCATTGCTTGGTCGTAATTGATTGGATGAAGTCTAACCCAGTCTAGTCTTGTCCTGATCCTGTACAAGATTGTAACATGACCTGATTGCTTGTGCTTTATTTTACCAATAAATGGTGGAAAACTAAGTCTCGTTCAGATGAAGGGTTACAACCCCGGGTCCTTGTTTGGTTTAAGGGTTGTAACCTGGCTATCTGAATAGTCCTATGGTTATCTCATCGTATATCCTCATAATTTTTCCATATCTCCAGTTTTAATATGTTATTATGTTTTATGCTAATTGCTGGTTTTAGTTCTTAAGTGAAGCCTCCTTTGTGGCACTTGCTCTTTCTGGGATCTGATCCAGCTGGTTTTGTATGGCCAAATACCGGAGTAGCTCCAGAGGATCTCCCTACTTTCTAGCCAAATGGTGACCACCAGGCGTAACCAAGGCAACGAGTGGGTTTCCCTTTTGTTCTCCTACTTTATTGTAAAAATATTCTTTTGAGGCGTTTAGCCGGCGAGCACGTGTTAGCTCGTATTGCACTTTACTTACTATCTGCCTACGGGCTGTAACATGATTGACGAATCCTAGGGTTGATCATGTATGACTGAAACTCTTGCTAGTCTTCATATTTTATACGACTAGCTTCATGATCATCCAAATATGTAATGTATGGGACGCTTTACTATTGTGTATTTGATGCTCTAACATCTTGTAACTGCTATTTCTTGTATGGGATTGAGACAATAGGCTTGTTCATGACCATAAGAGACTGATGGCTTGTAGTTAAACCCACATGTATCTAGACAGTCGTGACCGTATAGCGAGGTAGATTCCATTTCAATATACGAAGCTGGCTATGTATGCCCCCGCTCTCCAGTATTCTGGTTCTGGAGCATTACATGGCTTAAGTGGTGGCCCATGCAGGTCTTTTGATTCAAGATATGTGAGGGTTTACCGAATAGATGTCTCAATCAGCACTCTCCTTTGATCTCTGCTCGTATCCTCTAAATCCCTAAAAATCTTGACCTGGTGACATGCTTGTATCTTTGATCTGTCCTGGTCCTTTCTTATTGTTCCCTGTGTCGTCTTCTTCAGCGGTATTGTTCCTGGTTCATCCGATCGGCAAGGCGGAGCACCTTCCGTGGGCCAGCAGCAACCTGGAGATCAAGTCCAGCATTCAGGAGTAGCCTTCAAAGTCATGCCTACTTGGGGGGCAAGAGCCACCAGTTCAGCCAGTCCAGCCTGTAAAGCCCGATGATGGCACCTTGGTGGGTCTCATCAGGACATTACTAGCATCTCAAGATCGTCGGGGCGATGCCCTACACCAGGCAGCACAAGATGCTTTGAACAGAGGCGATCATCAAGGGAACCAGATAGCCAACAGATTTAAGCATTTGAACTCTCCCTTCTTTGACGACAGAGAGGATGCGATTGCCGCAGATGCTTGGATGCAGGATACATAAGTGATTCTAGAAGCGACAAAGACGCCCGAGAACGAGAAGGTGGCGGTAGTAAGCCTACAGTTATTGGATCTTGCCCGCAGCTGGTGGGTGGCACAGGCCATTGGATTAGTGGCACATGTTGCCTGGATAGTATTTCGTGAGAGATTCCAGACCAAGTACTTCGATGTTGTAGCTCGGTACGATCTATAGACGAGGTTCACCAATCTGAAGCAGATGGACAGGACGGTCGACGGATATGCGGCCGAGTTTTCGAGACTTAGTCGGTTTGCTCCTACCTTGGTAGCGACCGAGTTCGACAGAGCCCAGCGGTTCCAACAGGGACTCCATCTGGAGATTTTATTGGCAGTGGAGCAGTTTAAGCATCAGACTTTCGATGCAGTATTGAGAGCAGCTAGGAGGCACGAGTATACCTCCCAGAGGATTGTGGACAGAACCGAAGGTCGGAAGCGATCTCATGGCCACATGAATCAGTCTGCAGTACCAGCCCCGGCAGCTAGGGCTTTGACAATTGGAACTCCGATGCGGGCGGCCTCAGTGACGTCGATTCAGTATTCGACCCCAGTATTTCCCCAGCAGCAAAAGCAGAAGCAGTCTTCCGTAATGGGTTGCACTCATTGTGGGAAGCCAGGACATATGGTGGCAGAATGTCGCAGGGAGCAGGGATTGTGCCTGGCTTGTGGGACAGCGGATCACAAGATAGGATCCTGCCCGAATAGGGGTAGTTCGTCATCGTCTAACTTTACTAGTCCTTCGGTGAGAGGACCAGCACCAGTCCAGTAGCAGCAGCCGTTTCCGAGGCCCTTGCCGCCTCAGTCCCAAGCATTCCAGCAGCAAAACCCCCAGTAGTATGCACAAGCCCAAGCCCTGATTCAGAGCAGACAAAGATGTTTTCAGCAGAGGGGACCCGCACCCAAAGGACATGGTCAGACGATGGCGATAATCGTAGAAGAAAGATTGGCACCAGGTGAGATAGTGGCAGGTACTATTCTCGTCAACTCCTCTCTAACATCAGCGTTATTTGATTCTGGTGTATCGTATTCATTTATGTCTGCACGATTTGTGACACGGATAGGACTGGAGCCCGAGTCATTATCAGTAAGGCTCAATATACTTACTGGTAACGGTCTTGTGGGAGTAGATAGAGTATTTTTCTTATGTCGAATCATAGTTAGCGGTAGAGAGTTTCCCACTAGATTGATAGAGTTCTCGATGGCCGATTATAATATGGTCTTAGGGATGGATTGGTTAAGGAACCAGTATGCTAGGATAGACTGCCATGTTGGAAGGATTGTTTTTAGCATTCCAGGCGAGCCAGTGTTTTCCTTTTCCCGAGGCGAAGTTGAACCTTCTCCTCCAGTATTGTGGATGGCAGTAGCAGCAGTACAGTTACCCCGGATAGTCGAGGAGTTTCCAAATGTTTTTTCAGAGGAGCTTCCAGGAATGCCGCCAGAGCGAAAGATCGAGTTTACTATCGACTTGATCCCAGGGACAGCCCCAGTGTCGGAGAGAGTCTATAGGATGGCGCCGTCAGAGTTAGAGATATTTTACAAGATGATTGAAGAACTCAGGTCTAAGGGATTCATTCGTGCAAGTGGATCGCCTTGGGGAGCCCCGATGCTTCTTGTGAAAAAGAAGGATGGTACGTCTAGATTATGTGTAGATTATCGTACCTTGAACTCAGTGACAATCAAGAACAGATACCCTCTCCCGAGGATAGATGACTTGTTTGATCAACTCAAGGGGGCAGCAGTATTCTCGAAGATTAACTTGCGATCAGGATACCATCAAATCAGAGTTAGAGAGCAGGACATCCCGAAGACAGCTTTTAGATCTAGATATGGGCATTGGGAGTTCCTTATTATGCCATTTGTAGCAACCAATGCACCAGCTGTATTCATGGACCTCATGAATCGCATTTTCAAGCCATAATTGGATCAGTTCATGATTGTATTTATAGATGATATCCTGGTCTACAGCAAGAGTGATGTGGAGCATGAGCAGCATCTCAGAATTTTCCTCCAAATTCTCAGAGAGCACCAGTTATATGCCAAGTTCAGTAAATACGAGTTCTGGTTCGATCGTATTTCATACTAGGGTCATATCATCACCAGAGGAGGAGTAGAGGTAGATTCCCAGTAGATAGTGGCCATTGAGACATGGCCAGTACCTAGCACAATGGCTAAAGTTCGCAAGTTTTTTGGCTTTGCCCGCTACTACCGGCGATTTATTTCAGATATTGCTCGGATTTCAGCGCCTATGACCCAGTTGACCCGTAAGGATGTGCAGTTTACCTGGACAGCAGAATGTCAGGATTCTTTTAAAAAGTTGAAGCGAGGTTTGATCACGGCACCCATTCTCATGCTTGCAGATGGGACCGGAGGATTTTCAGTATATTGTGATGCTTCAGGCAGAGGATTAGGATGTGTTTTGATGCAGCATGGGAAGGTAATAGCTTATGCGTCACGTCAACTTCGTGATCATGAGAGGAATTATCCAACCCATGACTTGGAACTGGCAGTAGTAGTGTTTGCACTTAAGCTTTGGAGACACTACTTGTATGGAGATAGGGTAGAGATTTTCACCGACCACAAGAGCCTGAAGTATGTGTTTACCCAGAAGGATCTCAACATGCGTCAGAGAAGGTGGCTAGAGCTACTTATGGATTATGATGTCAATCTGCAGTATCATCCTGGGAAGGCCAACGTTGCTGCAGATGCATTGAGCAGGAGAGCTGGAGTTTATTTCTTCACAGCGTAGCTAGAGTTATTGGTAGATCTTCAAAAGATAGATATAGAAGTTATCCTTCCTACCAGTGTGGCATTGATGGCCAGTATGCAAGTTCAGTCTACTATAGTTGAGAGTATCAGGTTAACTCAGTCATCAGATTCTAAGCTTCAGCAACTCAGAGCAGAATGTGTAGCAGGGAGAAGACCAGAGTTATGTGTCCATGACGACGGTACACTTCGACATAGGAGGCGTCTTTGTGTACCTAGTGGAGATATCTAACAAGAAGTCATGGCAGAAGCTCACAGTTCTCAGTATTAAATTTATCTCGGTGGCACAAAAATGTACCATGATATCCGTCAGCACTTTTGGTGGAATGGCATGAAGAGGGAGATAGCCCGGTTTGTCTTTCGGTATTTGGTTTGCCAACAAGTTAAAGTTGAGCATCAGAGACCGGCTGGACTTCTTCAGCCCTTGTCGATTCCAGAATGGAAGTAGGAGCATATCACTATGGATTTCATGACTGGATTACCTAGGTCCCCGGCCGGTAGACATGCTATTTGGGTTATTATAGACAGGCTCACGAAGGTGGCTCACTTTCTCCCGTTCAGAGTTGGTCAGTCGACGGCTCAGCTAGCAGAGACGTACCTCAGGCAGATTATCAGATTTCATGGTGTACCAGTTAGTATCACCTCGGACAGAGATTCAAGATTTACATCCCATTTTTGGCACAATCTGCAAGAGAGTTTGGGAACTCACCTCTAGTTCAGCTCAGCTTATCATCCGCAGACAGATGGTCAGTCAGAGCGTACCATACGAACCTTGGAAGATATATTGAGATCTTGTACACTCGACTTCGGTGGTTCGTGGGAGGATCACCTGCACCTGGTGGAGTTCTCGTACAACCACAGTTTCTAAGCTAGCATCCAGATGGCACCGTTCGAGGCACTGTATGGTAGGAAGTGTAGATCCCCGCTAGCATGGGACGATATTGGAGAGAGACAGATGCTTGGTCCGGAAATGATTACTCAGACAGTTGAGGTAGTAAGAAGAGTCAGAGATCATCTTCGAGTTGCACAAGATCACCAGCGCCATTGGGCCGATTCTCATCGGTGCCCCCTTGAATTTTTCGTCGGCGACCATGTATTCCTTAGGATCTCGTCTAACCATGGCGTCATTCATTTTGGTGTACGGGGAAAAGCTTAATCCTAGGTATGTAGGGTCGTTCGATATCCTCGAGCGAGTAGGAGACGTGTCCTATCGTCTCGCTCTTCCGCCGTCGTTGCGTGAGGTGCATGATGTCTTCTATGTATCCCAATTGCGATGGTATATCCCGGATCTGAGTTATGTCCTTGATCATGCAGAATTGGTTGTTGGTACCAACCTTTCCTATGAGGAGAGACCCGTATCCATATTGGACCGAAGAGAGAAGATACTCAAGAACAAGACTATCAAGTTGGTCCGTGTTGCTTGGGGTCATCACTCTCTGGATGAGTCAACATGGGAGCGTGAGAATGATATCCGATCGCGATAACCCGACCTGTTTGACTCGTGAGGTATAATGTCTTTCTTATGCCTCATGCCTTCGATTTCTTGCTTGCATGATTAATTATTTGATTGATTGATTAATATAGCTTGTCCTTGCCTCTCTAGCCTCTTAATTAAATTTCGAGGACGAAATTCTTTTAAGGTGGGTAGAGTTATAACGCCCGTAGTTCGTATTACGTATTTTGGTATACGTGTACGGAATCCCGACCCGTAATTAGACTTGTCTTGCTTAGCTTGATCCTGGTTTAATCTTGCCTTGGTTTATTTTGGGTTAATCCTGGTTCGACTTATCTTGACTGGCTAGTCTTGGGCTTTGCATTGGCATGGGTTAGTTAGCATTTCCTGGTTCATGTGGTTTATCCTGGCCTTGGCCTGCATTGGGTTCGGTTGGGTTCGGCTTGGTTGGGCTCGATTTGTGTTGATATGTAAACCCCTACCTACCACCATCCCTCATTTATTAACCCAACAACCATTCTCTCTCCTCATTCATTAATCATTTACTACTTCCTTTCTTCTTCCTCATTTCTTCTCCACCGAGCACCACCGTAGGCAAGTGCAACTTGCTTCATAGAGGAACTCAAATTTTATTGTTCTATTGTCTTTCTCACGAGATTCTAAGACACTTTAGGACTTAGCATTTTTGGTTTCCATGGTTCATTTCATGTAGATCTAAGTTTGATGTATTTTCGGATTTCTCGGTTTTGATCTACTAAACTGGCTTGTTTTCGAAAACTAAGAGTTCTATGTAGAAGGCATTCTGATGTTACGCAAGTTTAGTTTTGGAATGGTTGGATTTCATCGAGTCTTGACCGAGATGGGGATTTTCTTGAGCTATGGAGATTTTACGCCTGCTTGTTTGGACCTGGGGGAGAAGATGAAGTTTTTACGCACACGTTCTTACGTGCTAGCATAGTATTTAGTTTTATGCCCACGTTTAACGTGCCAGCGTTGCATTTTCTCCTTTACGCACACGTCTTAAACGTTCCAGCGTAGTGTCCCCTTTACGCACACGCATTGCGTGCCATTGTGATCCTTTCTACGTCGAGTTCACTTGAACTCTACGGGGGGGCCACTCATGCTCGCGTAGAGACGTGCTCGCGTAGACTCTCCCTCGCTCACGTAGAGCCTTGCGTGCGTAGAGTTTCACCTGGGTGCTCGTGCGCGTAAAGTTCCGCTTACATAGGGTGCTTGCTATGCGTAGAGCCTTGCCCGCATAGAGTTCCCTCTCGCGTAGGGCTCCCGTCGCGTAGAAGCGGTCTTTCCTTGGTCTTGCTCACGCATAACCTTGCTCACGTAGAGCTATCTAACTCCGTGTCTTGCTCGCGTAAAGCCATTTTTACGCTCAGGCCTCATAGCCTAGCATAGTTTCATTCGTGTAGAGGCTTGAGCCCTATGCGCACCCGTTTGTTTCATTGTTCTTGCACCTCTTGTCACGGACTTGATAAATTGAATTGATTGGCATGACTGGACTGATAATTGTACATGGCACGGTATAACAAGTGAATTGACATGACATGACATGACAAGACATGACAAGTAAGTCTGATAGGAACTATTGAATGCTGTTGTGACGGCTAGCATGACATGACAAGAATGAATGGCCTGGACACCATGGACGATTGCGTTTGTACAAATGAACCAATACTGTTTCGCATCATGTCTAGGGCAGGGAACCCTTGGTACCACGGTCAGGGGTACCTACTGAAATTGACTAAGACTAATAACGAGAATAACCCAGTAGTCATGAAGAGATTTTCCAGCTACAGGCAATCCCGTTATCTGGGCGCGCAAGTGGACTTGTAGCCTACCGACGAGTAGGGCACATTTCCAGCACACTGTCATGTGTTGCACCCTTCATGAACGAATATTCGACCTGGATAACCTGGATGGTCTGCAGGGCTTATGGCTGTTGGAATAATCTCATTGCATCTTGCTAGTAACTAGGCATATGATAACCCTAGTTAGTTAAAGTATCAAGCCGTACTCATTGCTTGGCCGTGATTGATTGGATGGAGTCTAACCTAGTCTAGTCTTGTCCTGATCCTGTACAAGATTGTAACATGACCTGATTGCTTGTGCTTTATTTCATCGATAAATGGTGGAAAACCAAGTCCCATTCAGATGAAGGGTTACAACCCCGGGTCCTTGTTTGGTTTAAGGGTTGTAACCTGGCTATCTGAATAGTCCCATGGTTATCTCATCGTATATCCTCATGATTAATCTCCAGTTTTAATATGTTATTATGTTTTATGCTAATTGCTGGTTTTAGTTCTTAAGTGAAGCCTCCTTTGTGGCACTTGCTCTTTCTGGGATCTGACCTAGCTGGTTCTGTATGGCCAGATACCGGAGTAGCACCAGAGGATCTCTCTACTTTTCAGCCAAATGGTGACCACCAGGCGTAACCAAGGCAACGAGTGGGTTTCCCTTTTGTTCTCCCACTTTATTATAAAAATATTCTTTTGAGGCGTTTAGCCGGCGAGCACGTGTTAGCTCGTATTGCACTTTACTTACTGTCTGCCTACGGGCTGTAACATGATTGACGAATCCTAGGGTTGATCATGTATGACTAAAACTCTTGCTAGTCTTCACATTTTGTACGACTAGCTTCATGATCATCCAAATATGTAATGTATGGGATGTATTACTATTGTATATTTAATGCTCTAACATCTTGTAACTGGTATTTCTTGTACGAAATTGAGATAATAGGCTTGTTCATGACCATAAGAGACTGATGGCTTGTAGTTAAACCCTCATGTATCTAGACAGCCGTGATCATATAACGAGGTGGATTCTATTTCAATATACGTAGCTGGCTATGTATGCCCCCGCTCTCCAGTATTCTGGTTCTGGGACGTTACACAAGCTATAAAATTTGTTCCTAAATAAATTATTAATGGTAATAGCATTATCATTATTACTATTGACTGTTAGTGCGTGACTCCTAAAAGAACTCCCTTGGGCCGAACCCATTTATTGTTGGGTCTTACACACACACACACACACACACACACACACACACACACACACACACACACACATATATATATATATATATATATATATATATATATATATATATATATATATATATATATATATATATTATATATATTTATATATATATATATATATATATATATATATATATATATATATATATATATATATATATATATATATATATATATATATATTTTAAATGGTAAGACACAATACAATATATAATTTACATTTCCAAGATAACATAAACACTCACTCACTCACAACCCTCTGATACACAAGTCTCTTGACACTCACATGACACTAAAACACTCTCCACATGCTCTGAACACAACACTAATATCTTCACATTAGACACTAACTAATATTAAAACAGGGAGGTAATCCCCTACTACTGCTACCTCATATATATATATATATATATATATATATATATATATATATATATATATATATATATATATATATATATATATATAATATGTATATATATATATATATATATAAATTTTTTTATTTAAAATATATATATATATATATATATATATATATATATATATATATATATAATATATATATATATATATATATATATATATATATATATATATATTTTCAGGGAGGTAATCCCCTACTACTACTGCTGCCTCATATATATATATATATATATTTTAACAGCAGGAATACGAAATTAACAGCAGGACTACGAAATTCGAATTACGAGCGGGGGTGGGGCACTGTGCCCAAAAGGGGGAATGTCGAGTGTGCGTCCCAAGGGGGCACGCGACCCGAGCGGAGCGCTGCGCGAGGAGCGCACGCATCACGAGGGGCCAGGCGCCCAGACCGAAGAGGGGTGGCGCCACGGCGCCGGGGAGCCACGGTACGCCGCCCACGGAGACAGGGGTGGGGGGGCTCCGGGCACGCGCGCCCGCCCCGCCCGAGGCTGCCTCGGCGAGAGGCCCGAGGCGGACAGCGTCCAGACCTAGCGCGAGACTCGGGGGGAGGAGGAACCAGGGCGGCACTCCGGCGAGGGGCCCTGACCGAGCGGCGCTCGACCCAGGGGAGCACTCCGGCGAGGTCCAAGCCCGAGGAGGCGGGGGAGGGGCGCCTGCGTCCGCCGGGGGCCGAGCTGGGCTACGACCGGGAGATGCACGGGCACCACGGCGGAGGAAAGGGTCACGGCGAGGGAGGGACCACCGCATGGGGGGGGCAATAATCACGGCGAGGGTCGGGACCACGGCGGGGGAAGCGTCCTGCAGCAGGGAGGCGGAGGGCGTGAATAATACGCCGCCGGAGCTAGACGGGGGGGACCGGAGGACCTGGTGGGCGAGGCGGGGGCTCCGGCCATACGAAGGGGGCCGGGAAGATAGCGTGGAGGTCGGGGGTGAGGGTGCACCACGGGCAGGGGCAGACCCTGGCGGCGGGGGTCGAGAGGGACGCCGCCGCGGAGACTCCGAGAGCCGGGGGAGGAGGACCCGAGGGTGGCGGCCAACTCGCGAGGGTGGGGGAGGCTGCCGACGCCGGAAAGAAAGGGAGGAGGCTCGAAGGAGCCGGAGGGAGGGCCACAGCCGGAGGGGGAGGAGGAACCACCGTCGACGGAAGGGCCGGAGCGGGGAGAGGGGGCTGCGGAGTGAATCCCTGGGAAAATGAGGCGTCGGCTGGGGGCAGGCGGAGGGCTGCCTCGTCAGGGGCACCGGAAGGAGGAGCCCACGGGGAGGGCACGGCCAAGGAGGCCGGAGGCCACCAGAAAGCAGGTGACGACTGGAAGAAAGCTGCTGTCGATTGAAGGGGCGGCGCGGGGGGGGGGAGCGGCGGGAGGGAGAGGGTGGGCGGGGGACAACTCCGGCGGAGGGACTGCAGGAGGAGTCACGCAAGGCGGGGCTGAGCGAAGCCCCGGCGGACCGCCGAGGAGGCCGAGGGAGGCAGAAGGCTGGGGAGGGCCGATACGCCGGTGCCGGCGCCGGGGACGACGACGGCGCCGAGGGGGACGGAACCCCGGGGAGACGCCAACGAGGGGAGGGGAGAAGCCCCACGGGGAGGAGGGGAACCACAGTGCTAAGACCGACCAACCGGGGGAGGTCGGGCGGCGAGCCGAGAGGGGGCCCCCGAGAGGGGGAGGGTGGGAGAGGGGAGGAGACATGGGAGCGCGGACGGATCTGGAAGACCCGCCGGCCACCCGCCCACAAGGAGGAGGGGGGTGGCGGCTCCGATCCGGGGGTCGCCCACCTGGGGAGCCCGAGCGGCCTTTACAAATCCCATTGTATATATATATATATATATATATATATATATATATATATATATACAATGGGATTTGTATATATTTTTTTTTTTTTTTTCAATAGGATTTGTATATATATATATATATATATATATATATATATATATATATATATTTACAAATATATATATATATATATATATATATATATATATATATATATATATATATATATATACATACAATGGGAAAATATATATATATATATATATATATATATATATAGATATATATATATATATATATATATATATATATATATATATATATATATATTTTCCCATTGTATGTATATATATATATATATATATATATATATATATATATATATTTGTGTGTGTGTGTGTGTGTGTGTGTGTGTGTGTGTGTTTCGACCCCTAGCCTGAACCAGCCTAACCTATGGGTAAACAAGGCCCCAAAGCCAAACAAATCTCCCAGCCATATAAATTGTACCTATCTTGTATATTGATATAAGTATAAAATTGTAATAGGCTTGAGCCTGTAAATATTTATATATTGAATTATTCCATCTATGCATAAGCTTGTCTAAGCCTTGTCCAAATGTCTTAATAATTGTTTTTCTCCCATTAGAAACCCCACCCCAAGCCAACCTAACCAAAACCCTAATACCCTCCAATATAACCCTCTACCTCTACCAGCAGCCTTCTCAACTATTTTCTTACCAGCTGCTTCCTACTTTTTGCCCTCTCTTTATTGCATATTAACACACCAAATAATTCTCCCTCTCTTTTCCTATAATCCTAAGACACCCTAACCCTAACGCTAACCCTAACCTAAAGACTCTTCTTCTTTTTCTTCTTCTTCTTCTTCTTCTTCTTCTTCTTCTTCTTCCTCTTGAAGCAGGGCTCGAACTTGGCCTCATCCGCGGCCTCGTCGTGGCATCCCCCTCCGCAGTCAGTCCCGACTCTTTCACCGCATCCTGCCCAAGTCAAAGCAGTAAGAGCCCAAATGGAGTCAGCTTGAAGCCGTCGTGCTACTACCAGCAGCCGTCGATTCTCATGGCCTCTACTGCGGCTTCCACGGCTACCCCCGGCTCTGCCACTCTTTCGTTCTGAATAGGTCGACGACGAACCTTCGACCGACGCATCTTCCTTTGAGCTGTCGGCATGCGCCAACCGTAGGCATCGACCGCCGCCCTTGCTGGTCGACCTGATCTAGGCGATCATCCCCTCAAGCTTGGGCTGCCCTATCCGCCCCATCGAGCCGCTCGCTGCCACTGACCTTCCTCTGTCATATTACTGTTCAGCAAAGAGTGGCCCTCCGCCCTTTCGAGATCCCCCTGATGTTACCCCAAATCTGGCTATCTTGGCCCTGCCTAGTCGTGTGACTCCCTGCCAACAAGGACTATGCATGTTTCTCGAGGCTGTACGGGTGTGCAAAGATGTATCGAATACCACAACAATCGTCCCGTATATGGACTTCACCAGTCTGTGCCGACGTTGCAGCTTCTTCCTCCGTTTGATGTTGTTTTGAGCTCGGCTCAAGGGATAACAGAAAGACCACTACTTTGTTTTTGCCCTAGCAGTGGAATTATAGAGGTAATGTCTATTTAGCCCTAGTATATGGTACTAGTATATTGGTTTATGCATATTAGCTAGGGTTAAATATATATATATATATATATATATATATATATATATATATATATATATATATATATATATATATATATATATATTTATATATATATATATATTTTCATTCAACACTGGATTTTATTCATCATGATCCACAGTCTTACAAAAAAAAATATTAGAAAAGACAATTACTGCAAAGGAACATGTAAAGCCTTCGAGTGCTTGCATCTAACTAGGGCTTTCAGAATTTGTCTTCGGATCTCAGCAAAGAGTTGATCAGCAGTGAATTTGTATGATTCATATCTCCATTTATTCTTTTTTTCCATATGACCCAGCATGCAGCCCCAACTACAATTTCATGAAGGTGGATCAATGGCCGCCTCCACCATTTCTTCAATCTGTAGATGAGATCCCCTGTACTACGAATCCTGAATGCTTGTTGTAGTTGATTCCACACTGCCTTTGCTAGACCGCCATCATTAAACATATGCCTAATAGTTTTTTGTTGGGGTTTGGTACAACAATGACATTGGGAGGCAAGCTGGTACCCGAGTTTTTGTACATTGTCTTCTGTTGGAAGCTTATCATGCAGTATTCTCCATCCCAGTATAGACCACTTAATAGGAATACACGAGTTCCAGATATGGGAAAAGTTTGTATTTCGACTGAATGGGATTCTAGCGTGCCTCCATGCTGAGGATAAAGAAAATGCACCAGATCGAGATAGAGCCCATATCTATGAGTTAGGATCCGAAGGATGAGGAGTAATAAGGTGATTAGAAATATCTCTCCCTTTTAGAATCCTCTTCCAAATCAGAGAAGCATTAGAGTTTGCTTGTACATTATCCAGTCCAGTATACTTGCAGTATCTGACCTTAATGAAGGTCGACCAGAGTCCTTCATGCATCTTTAATTTCCACCATAATTTAGTAGAGAATGAGTTGATAACTTCATCCAGGCTTCGAAGTCCTAAACCCATTTCATCTTGAGGTCGAGCCATTTTTGACCAACTGAGCCAAGAGTGTTTATAAATCCCCTCATTTGATCTTCAGAAGAATTTAGAGAACATAACTTTAAGTTGATTAAGAACTGCTTTAGGAGGGCTGCAAGCTGCTAAAGTATACATAGGTATGGATGTTAATACTGATTTGAGTAATACTAACTTGCCCCCGTATGATAGGAGTCTCTGCTGCCAGCCATCTATCCTGTTCCTTATTTTGGATATCAGGTCTTCAAACATACCTATATTTTTCTTACCTGACATTAATGGGCACCCAAGATAAGCAAACGGAGGATTTGAAGATATGAATGCAGTAATTTCTCGTAACTCAACCTCACGATCAGGTGGAAAGGAATGATGAACATATATAGACGACTTATGAGCATTAATAAGCTGACCCGAAGCTGCTTCATACCTTGTCAATACTGATCGCAATGCCTGAATTGATGAAACATCCCCTGCTGTGAAGATCAATACATCATCTGCGTATGCAAGATGGGTCACTGCTGGACATCCACTTGGAGAGTAGAAATGATTAAAGGATGGAAGATCCAATAATTTCTTGAGATTACGTGACAATGCTTCAGCTGCAATGATAAAAAGAGCAGAAGAAATAGGATCACCTTGTCGAACTCCTCTAAAACCATGGAAATACCCCGAGGATTCCCCATTGATAATAGTCGAGTACCAAACATTGCTGAGAAGGCGATACATCTTATTGATCCACGTCTCATTGAACCCGAACTTTCTCATAACCTTCATCAGGAAACTCCAATCAACTCGGTCGTATGCTTTTGCCATGTCAAGTTTAATTGCTACATTCCCTCCTCTATTCTTGATCTTCATCATACTCATCATTTCCTGGGCAAGGATTACATTATCAATAATTTCTCTACCTTTCACAAAGCCACTCTACTCCGGTGATATGATTTTAGGGAGGATCAGAGCCAATCTATTAGCTAGTAGCTTGGAAATGATCTTGTTCATAACTGTGCATAGGCTGATAGGACGGTAGTCAGACCATGTCGTAGGGCTCTTGTTCTTAAGAATCAGAACTAGGGATGTACTCGATATGGCTCTGGGGAGAGAGAAGCCGTCCATAAATAATTGAACTGCTTCCAAAATATCAGCCTCAATAATGTGCCAGGTAGTTATGAAAAATTTTGCAGTAAACCCATCTGGCCCCCCTACGCTTCTTGAGTCTATGCTCTTGATGATTTGTGTGATCTCCTCCTTCGTGGGACTAATATTCAATGCCTGATTGTCCTCCTCAGTAATCAGCAGGGGAATGCAGTCTAGGAGTTCGTCGTCTGCAACCATGGTTGTGCTCATGAATTGGGCAGCAAAATACTCGTTTGTAGAGGCTTGAATATCTTGCAGCTCAGTAAGAGAGCCTCCATCTACCTTGATTGAATGAATCCTCAGATTTCTTTGTTTGCTATTGGCACACTCATGGAAATAGGCCGTATTACGATCTCCCTCCAAGTCCCATCGCAACCGAGCCTTTTGCTTCCAGTAAGAGTCCTCATACGAGAGACACTGTTTCAATATGGCACGAGCCTTATGAAGCTGGGTTCGAGCGGAATCTGAGTTACATTGCTCATAGGCTATCTCTGCTGCAAGCACAGCGTCTTCCGCCATCTTGACCTGCTGAAAGATATTACCATAAGTAGCATGGCTCCAGGCAGATAAAGCTTTTCGACAATCTACCAATCTTTCTGATACTCGAACAAGTGTATTGGCGTGATGAACAGAGTGCCATGCTTTGTCTACCACAGTGCAAAACTCCTTGTGGGTAACCCAGAAATCCAAAAATCGAAAGGATTTATGACCCCGCGCATATGCAGATTTGAAAGTTATAAGCAATGGCGTGTGGTCCGATTCATTTCTGTTAAGATGTTCTTCCATCGACAAAGGCAGGAGAGAGAGCCAATCTTTATCGAAAAGCATACGATCAAGGCGAGAACCTTGTTTATCCCCTTCTGATTTCATCCATGTGAATGTACTCCTTATATAAGATAGCTCAGTTAAACCCGTAGTCATTATGAAGTTACTAAAGTCATTTATTGCCTGGTTACTCGGAGCCAAACCCCCTGTCTTCTCTGCCCTGTTCTTGACCACATTGAAATCTCCTTCAACTGCCAAGGGAAGGCTATAACATGATTGAAGACCTTGAAATTTTTCCCACATTTTGACCCGACCTTCCTTTGTATTGTTCCCATGGACAATAGAGATAAGAGTTTCAGTCGGCAAGAAAACATTCGCGAAGCGAATGGTAGTCCACCAATTGCATGGAAGAGATTTCCTTTGTGAAGATCCAAATATTACCTCTCTCATTGGATACACCATGAGTACAACCCAGTTTAAGTTGAAATGAAGTTAATCGGTCAGCCGAGACTTTGGGTTCTATGATAGCAATCAGTTGAACTTTGTTAACCCTTGCTAGATTTTTGATCCTTTTAAGAGTCATTTTGTTGGCAATACCCCGCACGTTCCAAATCAAAAATTTAAACATGATGATTTGGTCGGGGGGAGGAGGAGCTAATGAGAACTGACCGAAGGACTCTATCCGATGGTGGAGGTAGAGCTTTCTTCTTGCGATTCGAAATTGGGGGCTTAGGTGGCGCCGCTTCTTCGTCCTGGACATTGTCAGTCTCCGCCAAGGCGCGGGCTTCTTCTTTCTCAGCTACGTTTGCCCAAGTTTTCCCGATAATCTCCCCTTCTTCCAATGTCGCAGCTTCTTCTTCTTGAGTATCAGCAGTTTCATCCTCTAGTGCCAAATGCTCCTTCAGAACCATTCAGGACTCCAAGTGGTGTGACGACCCCGAGGGGGCACCCGGCACGGCCGCAAGGCCACACCGGGGTTAACGGTGGAGAAGGAGGCGCCCTAGGGTTTCCTCGCGTGATATATATATATATCCAACTTCAACTCGGCTTCCCAAACGCCGTTGCCGGGTGTCATGACATCTGGATCCTCTTCAGTGCCGAATGCTCCTTCAGAACCATTCAGGACTCCAATCAGGCGCTCTCCTGCTGGGTAGAGCACCCCACCCTCACATCCCGATCTCTCCTCTCCGCAGTCCATGGCAGCTGTGACTTCGTCGAGCGCAAGCAGCTCTAGGACACCCTGTTGGACACCCACCTCCCACTCAACAACCTCCCGTGGATCTGCCTTGGGGACTTCAAAACAATCTCGCACAGAGAGGAGAAATCGAGGGGGCGACCCCCCCCCCCCCAGCCGGCAATGAACGACTTCAACACATTCACCTTCAACGCCCACCTATCCCCCCTCACCTTCTCCGGTAACGCCTTCACCTGGTGCAACATGCAGGAAGGCGCCAGAAGATAATACTCTCGGCTGGATCGTGCCTTGATCGACAACCGTTGGTCCAACATGGATCTCATCTCCAACCTCTCTCACCTCAACACTACTGAATCGAATCACTCCCCTCTCCTCATCGAGATCAGCAGCTACTCCAACCTGATTAAGAAACCCTTCCGATTCCTAGACTTCTGGAGACATCATCCATAATTCAGGAACATCGTGACCACCGCTTGGAACTCGACAAGCCACCCCGACCCCCTTGTTAGAGTGGCTGCCAAACTCAACACAACCAGGGGAGCTCTATCATCCTAGAGCAAGCTCGCATTTGGCAACATCTTCCAAGAGATTAAGTTGGCGGAAGACGATGTCATTCATGCTGAGATCCGGTACGCCGCGGACAGGTCTTCGGAGGTACGCGCCGCTCTCAATCTCACCAAAGCTCTTCTCAAGTCTCGGTTGAAGGTCGAGACGAAATTTTGGAAGCACAAAGCCAGACTTACCTTGGATATTGATGGCGACAGGAATTCTGCTTTCTTCTACGCCTGCGTCAATGGACGTAGACATCAACTTAACCTACACCAAATCTCTGACGATATCGGCATCCTACTCAAAGACGAGCGGAGCATCCACGCTGTAGCCGCCAACTTCTACGCCAAACTATTCACCAAAGACGTAGCTGCCAAGGATGAGGCTTTCTTGGCTAAAGTCCCCAAGCTGATCAGCGAACAGGAGAACTCGCAACTCTTAACCCCACAGTCCGCGGAGGAAGTCAAGACTATTGGGACATTATCGAATCCGACATGCATTATTATGGCACATACTTTCACAGAAAACTTAGAGGATTCACAGAGAACTCGTAGATAACATCTCAGCAGATAACTGGAGACAAATACAGATAAATGTCTTAGTAGTCTAATCTAGGCACTACTCGTGTGTCCTCTAGGCTAGCTGGATCCTTCTGGTGATCCAGGTCGCAAGTGTCATGAAAGTCTGTGCCATAATAAGTAGTGTAGAAATCCTCTAAGTTCTCTATAAAATGCACGTCGGATTCACAGAGAACTCATAGCTTTCTTGACGAGCACAGTGCCCATGGGCCTGATGGCTTCTCCGGTGTCTTCTTCCGATCCTGCTGGGACATTATCGAATCCAACGTGCATGAGGCCGCGGTTGCATTCTTCCAAGGCACAAGATACCCCAAATCCATCTCGCGAACCAACCTAATCCTAATCCCAAAAAAGGAAAACCCGGAGACCTTCAAAGACTTCAGGCCTATCAGCTTATGCACCTTCACCAACAAAATTATCTCCAAGATCATCGCGAGTCGCATGTCCCATCTCCTTCCAAGATAATCTCTGAGGAGCAAAGCGGCTTCGTCCCTGGGCGTAACATCACCGACAGCATCCTGCTAGCTTAAGAAATGATAACCTGCATGAAATTCCCATCTAGAGGGAACGTCACCATCAAACTCGACATGGAGAAGGCATGTGATCGCCTGGACTGGCAATACATGATTTGGGTGTTCAGGGCCTTCGAGTTTTCTAAAATTTGAATAGACATCATCTTCAGATCCATAAGCAACTCCTGGTTCTCCACAGTCAACAATGGGCAAGCTGACGGGTTCTTCAAGTCTAGCTACGGGGTTCGATAGAGAGATCCTCTTTACTCCACTATCTTTATTATCACCGCCGAAGCTCTCAGCAGAAACCTGAACAGCATGTCAAACATCCCCAGATTCTACTACTTCCACACCAACACGGGCTGCCCTTTAATCACTCACCTGGCCTACGTCGATGACATCCTCATCTTCTCCTCTTGCGACATCGGGTTGGTCGAAGTGGTCAGTAGCACACTCGAAAAATACACCATATGCTCCGGCTAACGGGTTAACACAAAGAAAAGTGTTATCTATACCCATCACAAAGCCGATAGTAACCACTTGACAAATCTAGCCAATCTGACCTCCTTCTCCATCGCAAACCCACCGTTCTCCTACCTGGGGTGCCCGCTGGTATACGGTAGATCCAACTCGGGCATCTTCGACGGGCTTGTGAACAAAACCAGAACAAAGATCGAGGGATGGCACAATGCGACCCTCTCCTCGGGCGGAAAGATGATTTTCATCAAATATGTCCTATCCTCCATACCCATCTACACCCTAGTCGTTTGCTCCCCACCTAAGAAAGTTCTTTCCCCCCTAGAGTCCATCCTCGCCAACTTCTTCTGGGGACACCTCGACGGCAAGGATAAGCACCACTGGGCCAGCTAGGACACGATGGCCAAATCTACCGATACGGAAGGCCTGGGCTTCAGCAAATTAGCACACATTATAGACGCCTGCTCAATAAAATTATGGTGGAAGCTCCGATCAGACAACTCCATCTGGACTCGGTTCATGAAGGCTAGATACTTCCAATACTCTCACCCCGCGACGGCCGTCGCCAACAATCGATCCTCTGCCTCCTGGTGCCGTATCCTTCACGGTCGACACCTCGCTGAACCCTTAATCCGCCTGAATCATGGCAACAAAAATTTGTCGCTTCGCCATGAATGCTGGCTCGATGATGTGGTCCACCAACTTACCCCGATACCCCCTATTGCTCGATCCACGACCTATGGGACACCGACTCGGGTTGGAGGTGGGACCGGACTAGAGACTGGTTGGGACCGGATACGACGGTCGACCATCACGTCGCTGACGTGAAGCACAGTGATCTCTCCGACACCCTGAGATGGTCCCCCACCTCCGATGGTATTTTCACGTTGGCCTCCGCCAAGACCGTGGTACGAGGCAACGGCGCACCTTCTCTGGTGATTTTCCCTTTCTGGCACTCCTGTATCCCCAACAAATGGTCGATCCTGATCTGGAGATCCTACCGTCGGAAGCTTCCAACCAACGACTCCCTTTCTCCCATCGAATTTAGTCTGGCCTCTAAATGTCACTGCTGCACTTTGCACCAATCTGAAACCACATAGCACAACCTGCTTTCCGACGAGCTTGCCACTCAGTTATGGAGCAGCCTCTCGCTCCGTCGCGGGTAGGGGCATCGGGCCGGGGGCATCAAGGATCTCCTGGCCAGCTAGGGAGACTCTTACGGCCATCAGATCATCGTCGCAGCTGGCATTTGGGTGCTCTAGAAGAACCGGAACAAATCAAGGTACGAAGGGCACCAATACAACCCCAGACAACTACTCAGGGAAGTCCTCCGACAAATCCTCAAAACCCGGAGACGTTGCACCTACTCTCCGACACGGTTTTGGGAGGCATGGTACTAACTGCATGCCCAGCCTTTCTTCTTACTTCGGGCAAAGGCCCCCTTTTCTTTTTGCTGTCTTTTCGCGCTTGGCGCATTTACTTGTATAGGCTTCGGCATTTTGCGCCTGATACATCAATAAAAGTTTCTTTTGCCAATATATATATATATATATATATATATATATATATATATATATATATATATATAATTATATATATATAATTATATATATATAATTATATATATATATAATTTTTTATTATATATAATAATTTATTATTATATAATATATATATATATTCTTTCTTATATATATATATATATATATATATATATATATATATGTTTTTAATAGGAAAAAACTTCCAATTTATTGTTCTATGCAACTGTCCTTTTCGACATTGATTCTTACACTCTAACTGTCCTTCTTTGATATAATCTTTCCTTTTTCGATCTGTCTTCAGGATGCCTCCTAAGACTAGGTCGCAGCGATTGTAACACCCAGTTTTCCAGAAGAGGGTAATTTTAAAATTTTGTAATTATAATTATTATTAATGGTATTTATTTCATGTTATGATTTTTAGTGATATTTAATTATTTTTAAACTATTTAAATTCATGACTTATGATTTGGTGTCTTGCTAGTGTTCATTTCCAGACTGAGGGGTATTTTAGTCATTTTTGTAATTTTAATAATTATTTGGGATTATTAATTATTATTTAAATCTATTAGAATTTATTGAATTTATGAGAATTTTTAGGAATTATTTGAGATAGTTTGAACTAGGTTGACTTTTGACTAGTGTTGACCTTGTAGACCTACCTAGAAGTTAACCCTAGTTAGTGGGTCATGGTTAGGTCAAGTGACTCTAGTCTAACCTAGCCTAGCACTTGGTTTAAGTCATTTTAGCAATAGGATTAGGAAGTCACAAGTCATGACTTATGGTTTTAGAACCTTGTTTAAGTTTAATCCTCATTAGCTTTGTAACTTGGCCCAAGGCCCAATAGTTTGACAAAACCCTAACCCTAAGCCTTAGTGGCCAGCCACACCCCTCTACCTAGGGATTCCTCCATATAAAACCCCTCCCAAATCTAGGGTTGCCTCTTTCTTAGGAAGAGCCCTAATTTCAAGGAGGTGAGTTTTATGCCATTTAAATTCTAGAGCCCCTTTCCTATTCCTTTTTCTTTCTAAATTGTTCCAATAGGACCTAATAGGACTGTTATTGCTGTTGTTGAGCTTCCATTTCAGTTTGAGGTTGATTTGGATTGATTTGGTCATCAAGTGGAGAGCATTACATAGGGAGTTTCTATTAAAAGTTCAACAAGAGGTAATTTCTTCAACTCTCAATGGATTTTTGATTTGTCTTCATGAATAGGAAGCCCTAAGGGTCCCCCTAAGGTCTGGATAAGTTTCGAGTCGAGTGTCGGAGGATTCGTGTCCGTTCTGGACACGTATCAGAGCTAGGACTAGGTGTTCGACATAATGCCTCAAAGGGCATTTCGATCGAATTTATTTATTGTTTTTGAATAGGACTGATAGATTAGATCTTGTCTTTCGATCCCTGTGTTTGAGTGTTGGTGTCGGGTCGTTTTCGTGTCGATTTCATGACCTGGACACGCGCGTGCACACGCTCGCGCGCGTGCTACAAGGATCCCCTTCCTATCGGGCCCTGTAGCGGACACGACACGAACTTTCTGGACACGAAACTTTGTGGGAGCCTCGGGGCACCCACTGACACGCCATGTGTCAAGTTTCGTGGGCCCACATGGCGTATCGGGTGAGGAATCCTCGACGCACGGGTTTTTCACTGTTCTGTGCAGTGTGGTTTTGGGCCACTGACACGGGTCTCGTGTCCGACCCTGACACTTCGTGGACACAGGCCAGTGGGCCCATGAGGTAGCCCAATAGGTGGGCTACCCATGTGTGTCACCACGAGATCCATTCGTGTCCTGTGTCGTACACACGACACAAGTGCACGTGTGCACGAGACAGTGCACTGACAGTGCACTGTATGTGTATCACTTTGTGTTTCTTGCTGTGGACACGCCGTGTCAGGCTATGGGTGACACGAGATGATGTGTGGGGTTGTGCACAAGGGGTATTTACATTTCCAAGCTTTAGATTCATGATAGTTGATTATTGCTATTCGATTCCACATTGAAATCAATGTCTGATACTGAAACTATTAACCTGTCATTTTTCCAGTTCCTATTTGATGTTGTTCAATGATTTTAATCCTAGTATTGATGATAATTACTGAGGATAGGACCTAATTATAATTCTTCTACATATTGTCTTGCCATGATCAAATTTGGAGTTGGTTTGATAAGTTGTAGACTGTAATAGGTTAATGTATCATGAACTGATTTTACTAGTTCACTGTTTAATGTTCTTCAAACTGATTTTGAGTCTAACTAAGTATCTGCAAATGAAATCTGAGATTTGGGTTGCCATGTTGATCTTTTAGTGTTTACATTATACTGTCAAACATTCATTTCAGTTTCCTATTTAAAACCTGGAGTTTGTTCACTGTTAAGTTAACTGAAATCTGGAATTATGAGGACTGTCAAGTTAATTTGGTAACCTGAGAATTTGGCCATGTATTTCTTGCATTTTTCATATGACACTCTTTGTTCACTGTCAACATTTCAATTTAATATTCCTAATAAAATCTGGAAGTTGTATTCATGGTTGGTTAATCTGTATAAACTGAGTTTTCAATTCCAGTTTTGGCTTAACCTGGGAATGGAAGGATATGAATTGGTTTCCTTTCCTTCCTTCCATTTGAGACTGATTTTCCAGTTTTGTTGATTTCCCTTTCCTGTTTACACATTAGCCCACACACTTTCCTTCCTCACTGTTGATAATTTCCTGCACTAGTTTCCCAGATTTTGTTCACTGTTACACTTCTTCTTAATACTGTTAATTCCTACATTGCATTGTCTGTACACTTTGTCACACACTAGCTCTCTCTCTTTCTTTATATTCTATTCCTTTACATGTAGGCCATGATTGCTTATAGGCATATACAATGTGTAGATGTGTAATTGTGTGAGTGTATATATATCTATATATATATTCCTTGTTAGCTAGTGATGTAGGTTTTACATTTAGCCTAGATTGTGTATATATATTGTGGTGTTAAATGTATGGGTGTAATAGTGAGATTGTAACTTGCTAAGGTTTTCTAGATTTAGCTAAGCTATATTGTGATATAACTAATATAGGCTTGCTTAGCCTTGATAGGAATGGTGCTAGCTAGTATAGATTGGAATAGCCTAGTTTAGACTCAATTAGACTTGGTTGACCTAGTTTGACTTCTAGGGTTGACCAGAGTTGACCAAGAGTTGACTTTGGTCTAAATTGACCTAGAATCATGTAGAATGCATAGTAGGACTCCATTTTACTATTCTGGACTTGTTGTGACTTGTGCTGTTCTATAGGAGACAGACACCACTCCTCGGACAGTATATTCTCTTCAGACACTCAGGCTATCAGGCGAGTACATTCTCTGACCGTTTCATACTTGTATGGATTTACATTCTTGCTCTAGATTACTGTACTTGATGCTGACACGATCATTATCACGGATTGGTACTATATGGATCTTCTTCTGAGATGTTATCTCCTTGTATTCACTAAGTACATATTGTGATGTGCGTTTCACTTACATGTTGTATTTATTGAATACCCTTATCATTGTACACTTATTGTGCATATTGTACTCTCAGTATCACATTGAGCCATTGTACAAGTCATTGTACAAGCCATTGTATAAGTCATTGTATAAGGTAACGTAACTGAATTGGATCCTTGTGTATTGATTGGGGAGGGGGAGTAGAAATGGTTATGTGATCAATCGTATTGTATAAGAAATTGTATATGTCCATTGTACACCCACGTACAAAGGAGTCCTATTTTATTGTAAAACCTAACCCGTTTACATAACCATATTGTGCTCTAAAATCACATGTTCCGTACAGTCTTATCATATTTAGATATTTTCTGTTATCAAATCTCTACTGTTTTTCATATATCTTCTTCTTTCAGCGTTTCATGTACTTTACTCTATTGTATGCTTTATATTTCCTAACTCGATATGAACTGCGTGAGATGTTTTGTGCTCGCTCCCGTTCTGACTGGACCTGTTGAAAATATTACAGAGGATGAGGAGGAGGCCTGCATAGATACCTACTATGAAGCTGCTGTAGATGCCATGTGTGACCCAGATTTCCAGCCTGATCTACTAGTTTAGAGACTGAGGCTCCCTAGTCTAGGTTTTCTATTTCTGTCATTTGAGATCCAGATTGTATATATTCTTTTAGTTCAGCACTAGAGTCTTGTATTGAGCTGGATGTTCTGATTTGTTATGTCAGTAGACACTTAGACTCTCTGGTTGTATTTATGTGGTTTTTCCTTCATTCCAGTATTTATCTATCTATCTTCCTATCTTTCATTCTGCTTTAGATGTGATTGAGACTGTATATTGCTATGTCACCTCCATTCAGAGTGCATATACTGTACAGGTACCTTTATATTATTAGATGATTGACCTAGGATAGCGTTCTACCGCC
>JANAVB010005598.1:653640-741035 GCA_029216955.1 Iris pallida
GTTGGGTTATGGTAGATTTTTTTAGGACTGTAACAAAACTTAGCTCGTAGCTAGGCTAGGACCAGGCCGATATACCACATTCTCAGCAACGTTGGAAACACTCCAGGCAAGTATACCTTACATATTGATTTATAGTATTTACATGCATATATTCCTGACCAGTTATTTATTTCGGATATACTGCCACATGATCCACCTGTATTCTTACATGATTATACCTGCTGACACATAGGCTCGATATACGGACTCCCGATACCTAGCAAGTAGGTGACTCGATTATGATCTACTACCGATATTTACTTGATGATGGATCTTCATATGTACTTGTTTGACTGGACTTCTGGACTTATCATTATTGGAGTTAGACTAGACGTGTCGTGGATGCGACACAGATAGTAGCATAGGGTGGGGAGGGCAGTCACTAGGCGTATGAGCTATTTTTTCTCATAGTTATCGCTGTCTTATTATCAGAGTTGCAGGATTTCGTAGTTTGCCACAGTTTTCCTTGCAGGGACTGTACGGTTATATATCATAGTTTTTCGGAGTTTCCTTACCAGATTTTTGGGATACACCGTGGCAGTTCATGCGTACTAATGTTGTCCTCATATGCATTTCATACAGACTAGTTAGTCTGTCTAGTAGTAGTTTTATTTGATCACCTGTTTATCACCTGGATTACTTGTCTACTACCTTCACATGTTATTTATTGTACTTCGTTTCGGCATATATATTATGTATCTTGCTACGTTCCTCTGAGGATCTGGTTTACTTCCAGGTATATGCCGAGTTCTGACATAAGGTATCGGGGATACTTCTTCGAGATTTTTAAGGTATAGCTAGTTGATGCCTTCTTGTCGTTTTTCTATAGTTATTTTCTCTCATAGTTCATATTATTGTAGATATATTTGTGGATGTTTACTAGTAGATATATGGATTATGATATGATCTGGACAGCTTATACTTATTTGAGTTGGACTGGAGTCCGCTTGAATGCGTAGGTGGTCATTGCCACGTGAACTGATTTTGCGTATATTGTGACTGAGGCGTGAAAATAGGTGCCCACATATCCTAATTTTTTTTTATCCAGGAACACACTTGTCACGCCCCGATCCTGCAAGGTCGTTCGTCCTCGCTTTGATCTTTGTAGGGCCGTTCGTCCTCGCTTGAACATGATGCCATACAAGTCTAAGTTGTACTTGCACAAGGCCAGTACCTGCACAATACAACTCGACAAACAAAATACAACGCAAGCAGAACATTTAAATGCAGAAAACCAAATATTTGACTTAGAGATTTGAAATAGCAGCACTTCTTTTTATTGATCTAACTTGGTAAGAATACAAGTACATTGATTTGTGACTCAAAATGCCATAGCTTAGCTTACATATTTTTCTTTGAAACTATTTTTGAAAATAGCTACAATGCATATACATCATATCCCTTTATTTCATAAAGAAAAGACACCTTCAAAGGAAAACTTGCTGAACTGAAAGTAGAAAGCTTCGAGACGGTCGAACAATGTTCCACTAGATAGGACAAGCTTCCAGTGCCTCTCAAAATTTCTCTATCTCCTTGCTATCTGAAATGATGTCCATAACGTGGGTCAATATACAACATGTTCTGGTGAGCGGCTATGGCCAAACTCATATAAATCTGCACTAAATCAACATGTGAAGCTAATAGTTCTTTATTAGTGATCTTTCAATTTGTCTAGATTCTTTTTAAGGAATTCATGATAGGAAACATAAACAAGAGATCATCACTTATATAGTGATTCTTACCCACGGCCGTTGATCCATCCCTGCACAAGACAAGGATTAGCACAATTTGTATATATATAAAAGCATACTTTCCATCTCTGCATTTAGTGTTAGGTTTGCAATAAATTCTGATTATATGTATGCACCTAACTACATATTGGTCCACGGGTCATTCCCTATAATTAGTCGCTATAACTCTTTGGTTCAGCTCGTCGCTATTGGACGTGATACAACACCCCCTGATAGCGAGGTTTATTTTACCTCAGGGTGTCTAAATAATCTCTCATAGGCTGAGAGATTCCCAGTGCCCCAGGAACTGTCTGAGAGATCTAATTGCCTTTTGCATAAGTTGTCTAGGACCAATGCATAATCTATATGTCTAATCATAACATGTACAACAATTAAACGACATATTCATTCGTGCCTTTCTTTTTGTTCGCAACAGAGCTATAGCTCCTAACTTTGTGACAATCCTCTCTTCTATTGCAATATGTACAAGTCCGTCTTTACATGTCTAAACATTTGTAGCATACTCGTAGGCAACATGTAGTCATTCATATGGGAACAAATTAAGTAGCAGCACATGATCCAGTATTTGTTTGAATTCATTTATCTTCTCTTATCTTTTGTTTTATGGTATCGTCGATCACAGAGATGCAACAAAAAGTAGACAAGAGATCATTTTGGTAAGGCATGGAGATAAATGGTAGCTCGATCAAAGCAACTCACCAAGATTGAATCTTATTTGAAAGAAAGAGGGACTTCGCGTACCGATCACGCACCGCCTATACATCCTACATTAGTACACATATTTGATTAACATACTTCGATCTCTTTCTCTAAAGATTCAGAATGAATACGAAATGCGATAAAAGCGAATAATGAAAACCAATCATCAAAAACCAACACAAAAACGCATTCATCAGAATCAAGCAAACATCCAACGAAAACTCTTGGATTCATTTCAATAGAAGCTGATCCATCAGTTGGAAAGTTTCATTGCATTTCATCCATGATCAATTGATACACGCAAAAATAGTTTTCCCAATAACTCAGTAAAAACTGAGTTAACATGTCATGGGTATTACATAATGGACCGCGAGGAGCGGGGTACAACTCTAATATTAAACGAGAGGCACGCATATTTGTCATGGATTGTCGCGTCCATCGGATAATCGGATGGACATCATATCGGTAATCGAACATGGAAGGATGCAGCTTACGGATCAAGTAGAAAGAAAGAAGAGCCACTACATGTGTCAGAGGCGGTGGTGGGCGTTGGATCAGCGATCGACTCAGTGGCTTGCAGCTCAAGAAGAGCTACACAGCCTAGGGTTTGTGTTTCTTCTTCTTGTTCTTATTGACGACTGACTCTGATACCCAGAAGAATTGATAGAATTAATTATATATTCATCTCTTTTTCAAGGTAAATATATATATAGAGAGAGAGAGATAAAAATCATGATACACCAAGTAATGACAATTACAAATCTACCCCAAAACTTTCAATAATTAAAAGTTTTATATAGCAATATTTTTCATAATGAAAAACTTCCTACAATTAAACCTTTTTAATTAGACTTTCCAAACACTACTTCCCATAATTAAGCCGTAACACATAGAATTCTCGTCATATTTTAACAATTATTTTCTAGAAAGTGCATCACCTTCTAATAGAGTGATGCTATATATACCTCCAAAAATTTCATCCTTCTATGTCCCTCTGTCAAGTGGCACTCCCTTATTGACCGAAGCAAATAGGAGGGGAGTTGGGGGATGACATGAGCGAATAGGAGAGGGGCACGTGACGGAGGAACATGGAGGAATGAAATTTTGGAGATACATAAAGCATTTTCCATTAAATATTGTACAGGGGAGGTGTTCAAGATGGAAAGATATATATAACACCTCAACAAAAAAGGAAAGATATATAGAGTTCCTTTACATTGGAAGTTCATTATAACGGTATTATATTTCTAATTCGTAAGCACATAGACCCGTCGAGTACGTACCAAATTGAAAAGAAAATATATTTGCTAATAAACAGTCCATAATTTTTGCTCAAAAAAAAAAAAAAAAAATCCATAATTTGCATAACGAGCGAGATTTCGGAAATCCTCATGATCAGTCCAAAGGCCGACTCATAAGCTTCAATTACTCATCATAGGAAAATATGTAGGATCGATCGACGTGAGGGTCGACAATCGGCAATTCATAGCCGTCGTCCGAGATCAAGAGCTGCGAGTATTCTTGGTAGACTCCTTCCAGCAATCTATCCTTGTAATCGAACTCGGAGTTGAAGAACAGGTTAGCTTCCTGATTAAAATCGCTCCAACAACCAACATCGATGTCCTCCTTCGAAGACCCGCGATGAGTCGTTCGATATGGATCCGTATCGGTACCCGGTCGCAACCTCGTAGGTTTCGGAGCATGTATCTGCGTCCTCTGAGCCTCTACAACCTCTTCCGCTGCAGTACTAGCCTTCTTGTTCTTCCACTTGTTCTTCTTGTTCTTCTCAGTATTCTTTTTCTGGGGTACTCGTGGCGGAGCTCTCCGGGTTCCTTCTGTTACTTCAATCCCTTGCCTCTTGAGCTTCTTAACGAGGTGGCTGTTCCAGTAGTTCTTGATCTCGTTGTCGGTTCGGCCCGGGAGTCTCCCCGCGATCAGTGACCACCTGTTTCCGAGCAGCGAGTGGAGGCGGATGATGAGGTCCTCCTCGTCCTCGCTGATGTTTCCGCGCTTTATGTCTGGTCTCAAGTAGTTCATCCATCTCAGTCTGCAGCTCTTTCCACATCTCAGTAAACCTGCATGCATTTACGTCGACGTCAAGGAATCATAGTACGAAACTATTAAAGACTAGTTGATCAATCATATTACCTATGTTACATCATTTAATTACAAGTTGACTGACTTTCAAAGTACATGCATGGTTCAAGTTGTTTCGGAGCTTTGAAAATTTATAAAGCTCCTATAAATCTTACAAAGGTTTCAAAAAATTTACAACAGTCTCCTAAATTTTATAAAAGTCTCGGCCTTCTAAATTTTACATATATACAATACTGACCTGCACTTTTGGGAAGAGATCTCCAGTTGCCTTCACCATGGGTTTGGATGAAATCAGTGAGCAATGCGTCTTCTTTAGCAGTCCACGGTCCTCTGTGAAGCCCAACTTTGGAGCAGCATGGTGCTCTTCCCATACTCTCTCCCACACACACAGTTTGTTGGTGCCAAGAAAAATATGGAGAATAGTGAAGAGGAAGCTTAGGCTTTCTTTATAGAAGGGTATGCACGTGAAGAGATACGGTTGGTGGAGACCTTTCTCCCTATTCAGAGCTCATCCAACATAGCCACGTAACATATCAGCCAGCCAAAAACGACTTCTTTTGCGGTCGTTAGTCAGTGTTTGTACTTGTACACCAGCAAAAGAGACTACCTAATAGTCATGGTGTAACCGGTCCGGTCCGGGCCGGCCCACGGTCCAGGGGCGGCGGGCCTGACCGGGTTCGGGCCGGTCCAGGACCGGCCCACACATTATTTCGGTCCGGGCTAAGCCCGGCCCGGTTATTTTCCACGTGGCTCAGCCCGGCCCATTGAACCGGGACTAGTGGGGTCGGGCCGGTCCGGGCCTATGCCGGTTCGGGCCGGTTCAGGCCGGGTTGACCGGACAGGCCCGAATTTTTGGATTATTATTTTTTTTTTTTTTTTTACAGTTTTTTGTTTTATTTAGTTTTTTAATATTTTTTTTTGTATTTTAATTTTAAAATTTTTTAACTTAAATGTTTATAAAAAAAATATTTATAAAATGTTTATACAAAATATGTTTAAAAAATATTTATAAAATGTTTATAATTTTATGTTTATACAATTGTTTATAAAATGTTTATACAAAATATGATAAAATGTTTATAAAATATTTTCTTTTTAATAAAAATGTTTATAAAATATTTTTACAAAATATGTATTTTCTTTTTAAAACCATTTTAAAAACCCTGTAAAAGTAATCATTTTCTTTTGTATTTTAATTTTAAAAATTTGTAACTTAAATGTTTATAAAATATTTATACAAAATATTTATAAAAGTAATGTTTATACAAATATATACAAATGTTTATACCAATATTACAAATGTTTATAAAAATTTATAAAAATTTTAAAAAAACATTTCTCCCTCTTCCTTTATCCGGGCTTGGGACCGGCAAATGCTTGTTTGGCATAGGCGGAGTTAAAAAATATTTTTTTTAAAGTAAAAAATAGTTTTTGAAAGTATAAGTTAAAAAATTTGAATAATATAAGTTAAATTAAAAAATTTGAATAGTATAAGTAAAAAAAAAATAGTTTTTGAAAGTATAAGTTAAAATTTAAAATTGAAATGTATAAGTTTAAATGTACATACCTGATACCTTGCACCGTAGCCTCATTGTTGTTCGCCTTCATGCAATGAAAGCGATTCCAAATCCAGCTCGTGGATGTCATGATCTTCTCCATCTTTCTGGTTTTGTGTTCTTTTATCGGCAGCCAACCAATCTTGTACGCACACGATCGCTTCCAAAATATCGGGCTTCAAGCGGCTCCTCCTATCGCTCAACATCCTCGAACTTGCACTAAAACAGGACTCCGATGCTGCCGTCGACACCGGAACCATCAGTAGATCACGTGCTATGTTAGAAAGCACAGGAAATCTCTTGTCGTGTCTCTTCCACCATTCTAGAACGGCGAAGTGATCTGGAGTCTCATCTTCGTCTTGATAAGAGTTAAGGTAAGCAGACAACTCTTGAGTAGGTTGGGAAGATTGCTTTTATTTCTTCCTTTGTAGTATGCGACCGGCTGCTGATAGCTTAGACGTCAAGCCGGAGCTACTACTAGCCCCCCCTGAGTTGGTCGGGTCGACGTTGCTCCTTCTTCGTACGGTATAACTAACCTGTCCAAAGCCACTTTAACTTCTGCCTTCATGTCAGTAACGTCTATACCCATATATTCTCCATATCCTTCTAATAAAACCTCTACGCCATCCAATTTGATTGTAGGATCAAATATGGAAGCCAAACAATATAAAAGAGGTACTTCACCCCAATATTTCCTGAATTTGGCTTCCATATTTCTCACCGCAATTTCAAAATTTGGATAATCTCTATATTTAGAAAATAAATAAGACATGTTACAAAGTTCACGTAAAGCTAAGCAAGATGTGGGATAATAAACACCAGAAAGAGTTAATGTAGCATTGTAAAAACTTCTAAAAATTCACAAACACTTTCAGCTGCTAACCAATCATCATCAGTAACCTGATAGTCAAAGGTGACATCCGAAGTACAATAATATGAAATAGCACTCTTAAATGGAATTGCAGATTTCAACATCAAGTAGGTGGAGTTCCACCTAGTTGGTATATCCTTCACAAATCTTCTAAAAGTCATATCAAAATGTGCGCAAGCGCATGCAAAACTTTGTTGTCTACTTGGAGACGAGTTTAGGTGGAGCAAGCATTGTCGCAGAGTGTCTAAATGGGGTTCAAAAAATTTTAAACATTCTTTAACAACTAAGTTAATTATATGGCAAGCACACCTAACATGCATAAGTCTACCTTCTAAAATAGGCTTAAAAATTACTGACAAAGAAGACATAGCAGCATTGTTGTTTGATGCATTGTCCAAAGAGACAGAAAAATTTTTTGCGTGAATATCATATTCACGCACGTGTCTTGAAATCTCACTTGAAATTACAGCTCCCGTGTGTGGACATTCTATAAGTTTAAGAGAGATGATGCATTTTTGCAACATCCATTGTGCATCTACATAGTGTGCAGTAATACAAATATAAGCATAATTCCATTTAGTAGTCCAAATATCAGAAGTAATAGCCAACTTACTAATATTTTGAAATTCTGCTTTCAAAGCGGCTTTCTGCTCGTTGAAGAGACGAATTGCCTCCTTTCGAGTTTGTTGCCTACTCACTTTAGTAAAGGAGGGGTTTAGAGAAAGTGATACATAATCTCGTAAAGAATCGCTTTCACCCCGTCGTGAAAGGAAGCTCGTCACGAATAATATGTTTAGTTAACTCGGTTTTATGCCGAGCAGCTGAGTAAGTAAAGTTACCAATTGAAGAACCGGTGGCGCCGAAGCTTATTTGGGTTTGGGACGCTTGAAGTGTGTCCTTCCCGTAGCAAGTGTCGTAGTGTCTGGATATGGTCCCGGTGCCACCGCCCTTCTTCCATGCGTACTGGTTGCAACATTTCTTGCATTGCGCCTTGTACGGTTTCGGTTCCCCCTTGGCATCTAAAACCAAAGAACCATCAGGATTAGTTTCAAAAATTAAAGTAAAATAATCCCAATACTTAGACCTTTTTTTCTTTTCAGGACGTTGGGTTGTACTAGCGACTTCCGGAGGAGATTGTTGGCACCCCTCCGGAATCGGATGAGTCGCAACTTGCTCAGGTAGAATTTCAGTACCGTCAAAAAAAGAACTAAAATAGTGGTATGTCTGTCCAGCAAGAACAGGTGGGTTTGAACCTTCACCAGCCATATATAAAATAAAATAAAGTAAACTACGTTAGAAGAAAGTAAGAGATTGAGAGGAAGATCGGAAAGCCGTAGAGCCGGAATGGAGTTGGGAGCGAGATCGGGAAGCCGTAGAGCACCGGGGAAGGAAAGTCGTAGAACACCAGAGCACCATAGAGAGATGTAGAGAATTTGTGAGGAATGAGTTGTGTATGAAAAATGGGATTTTTGGGCTATTTATAGGAATTTTTTGGGGTTATTTTGGTAATTTTAGGCCAAAAAAAGACCAAAATACCCCTCCCAACGTTTTAATAACGGCTATATGGGAGGGGTATTTTGGTAAAAGAACCCCCCCTCCCAACGGTCAAAAGTTTAAAAAAAAAAATCAAAAATTCAAACGGTCGGCGCAGGCTGGACCGGTCCCAGCGGGCCGGGCCGGGCCGGTCCAACCGGGCCGGGCCTGTTTAATATAAAAAAAAAAAAATGACCGGTCCGGGCCGGGCCGGGCTCGGGCTGTGGGGGGGGCCGACCCGAACCGAGTACACATGGGGGGCCGGGCCGGTTCGGGCCCACGGCGGGCCGGTCCGGGCTTATAGGGGGGCGGGCCGGTCCGGTCCACGGGCGGGCCCGGGCCGAACCGGCCCAGTGAACAACTCGACCTAATAGAGATGGATACTGTATGTTCAACCTTACTCTATTGTCAGGCATGCCCCTAGAGTCCAACAGTGTTCTGAAAACCGGACCGGAGTTCGACCCTTACAAGATATTAGTTCGGATCAAATTAGTTGAACTAGATGGACCAACAAGTAGTTCAAACACTGGGTTAATCTAAGTTGTCCAAGTTAATTCAATAACTTTTGGACACTGATTTTTCACAAAAATATTTAGTTACAACCAGTTTTTTTTTAAACAGTGGGTCAACACTAATCCGATCCGAAAAAGCTACCAATTTACTGGTCAACCGATTGAATCGGCCGGTCCGGTCCTGCTTTTAAACATGCACTGAGCCTAAGTTTAATATTATACTTTATATATTTCATATATATGAATGCAAAGCTTTTGAAATATATATATATATATATATATATATATATTGCCTGGGGTAGCCGTTCGCCTTCGGTCTCAGAGGAGATCCAGCTCCCAGATGTCGAGTTTCCGCCCGCTTTCGTCGGCGACCCCATCCGGGTCCCCTTCGCCGCGTCGGAGATCACTTCCCTATCCGCCTCTTTTTCTAAGTCATTTGTGCTCAAGTTCGGGTCCGACTGTCTGGAGATCTCCTTTGCAGAGGCAGCCATCGCCAAGTGGGGCCTCTCTGCCGCTTTCTGGGTCGCTCCGCTCGACCCTAAGCACATGCTCCTTCACCTCTCTTCCGACTCGGATTACGCGTTAGTCCGAGCCAAGGGCACTTCCAGAATGGGAAAGCAGATCGCTAAATTGGTCAAATGGTCCCCCGACTTCAACCCTAAAATAGATTCAAAATCATCTCAACCTGGATCACACTCCCCAACCTCCCCCTGGTTTGCTTCCCCACAGCAGCTCTAAAACGGATCGCCAGCTCCTTTGGGACCCTTGTTGCCATCGCCGAAGAAACTTGCAACCTCTCCAAGTGCAACTATGCGAAGATATGCGTGCGAAGATATGCGTGGAGTTAGACCTCGCAAATGACCCCCCCAAAACCATTGAGATAGAACTCGAAGATGTCACTCACAGCCAACCGCTGGTCTACGACAACAACATCATCTTCTGCAAACACTGCCAGATGAGCGGACACCTAATTCAGCACTGCTTCAGAGCCCACCCTGAACTAAAAAAGAAAATCCCGCGCACTCCTAGCAAGACCACAGCTCATAGAGACCCCACCAATATCATACATAAATCTACTCCCGACCCCCTCCCTCAGATAGATGGCAAGCCTCACACCCACCCTCCTTCGCCCGACCCGGCCAACCATGCTATCGTCCCCTTCACTCCCTCCATCCTATCCCTCACAACTCATTCGAACTCCTATCAGACACCCCTTCAGTTGATGTCAATAATGACCAAAATGACCACAAAGAGTATCCTTCCTTCAACGCCGGTCTACACCCCCTCAAGACCGGAGACCCCACACATCACCCAAACGCCCTCATCAACCAACCCCTCAGACAACCTGAGAACATCTCCCCACCCCCCCCAAGAGGCCTCTCACTCCACCAAATCACCAATCGATCTCCTTCCACATCCAGGAGTAGACGCAGCGGTGATCAGCTCTGAGCAGTTGCAGGAACACCGAACAACCACAGAGCCCCGTCGTGATTATTCTAGTGTCACGACCCGCACCCTAGAGTTAGGGCATGAGAACGTAACAACGCCCAGCCTACGCCGCAGTGTCGGCGGTAGAACGCTGTCCTAGGTCTCAATGCATCTAACAGTATAAGACTAAACAGTTTATACTCTCCGAATGGGGGTGACATAGCAGATACAGTCTCAATCACAACTAAGGTAGAGCAAGATAAAAGATAGGTAAAACATAAAATCCAAAAGAGATACAGCAGATAGAAGCCTAAGTGTCTAAGATACACAAATCCAGAAATACATCTCAAAGCTCAATATAGTAATCCATAAAATAAATACAACTCCAGACAACTGAAAATAGCTAACTAAACAATCTCTAATGTGTCTCCTCTAGGCTAGCAGGCAACCTCCAGGCTATCTGTAAAATTTATCAACAGGTCCAGTCAGGACAGGAGCGAGCACAATACATCTCAACAAGTCATAACATGAAAGAAAATGTAATCATGCTAGAGAATAAAATACAGGATCTGAAGAAATAGCATAATGTAAAAGAGAGACTGTAAGTAAATATCTATGATATATATAAAGAGAGACAATGCTAGTGATTCAGAGTACTGCATAAACATGTGAATGGCTAAGGACTGATTCATGATTACACTACTGGAAATTGATTCATGATTACACTACTTGGATTTATTCACATGTTCACTTATACTCACCCATCCCCAATCAATACACAAGGATCCATTCATGTTACGTTAAGATTCATGATTATACTACGTTGCCCATAAAGGGTGATTCATGAATTGATTCGTGAAGGCTCGGTGATCATGAGGGTACATGAGTCACTAGCTGATTTCCGAAGATTCATGATGATAGAAGCATATGATACGTGATATAAGTGAAACATACATGACAAAAGTATCTGATGCTCCTGAGAGGGATAACATCTCATGAAGGGATCCATATAGTACCAATCCGTGTTACCAACGTGTCAGCATCAAGTAAGATAGTCTAAAGCAGGAAATATAATCCTAAACATGATATGAAATGATCAGAAAATATACTCGCCTGATAACCTGAACAGCTGATAGGTAAAGGGGTCCAACTGAAGCCACAGAGTCCTATTTAAAGCAACACAGGTTACAAGGTATTCAAGTTGTAATAAATAAATCTCTACAAACAATCTATTTTATTCTAGGTTCTTCTAAGTCTAAATAACTCTAGGTCAACTTCGGTCAATAATCTCGTCATACTAGGTCAAGTGTTGACTTACAGTTGACTTTGGGTCAACTGGTCAAACAGGGTCAATTCTAGTCTAATTATTAAAGGTATAAAGTGTACTTCGTTATTCGTACGTCGAAACTTACGACACGCAAATCGAGATAAGATGATTAACGGTAAAGTTAATAATCTTACTATAATGTTTCACGTGTCCATCTTGTCAATTTCAGCGATGTGAGATCACTGGAATTGACTGATCTCAGTTTCGTTGTACTAATCCCGAAATACGAACATTATAAGAATTAAATATTAATTAATTATAAAAGGTTAAACTCAGAGAAACTATCAACAACCATTGTCGGACGATGAAATAAACATCGCCAACGTGTCCAGAATGGTCAAATCAGCTAGGATAGCCTACCCATCGGTCCAATTTGGACACAAGGGCAAAAAGGTAATTTTGGGTCAAAACAGTGTCCGTGTCGGAGCCGTTTCGCACCGAAAAAAATGTGCAGGAAAACAAGTCTACAAAATATAACAAATTATATGTCCACGAAACCAGAATGATGATATGAACCCAACGGTATCTCTAGAATTGGATTCTGTTGACCCGATCTCAATTTGGTCCGTTGACTAGAACTTGAAATTCCGGTTTGCACGGAAATGCGTACCGGAGTCAAAGTTCTCAAAACTCAGCAAACTACATGTCAACGAGTCCAGAATGACGATACGAACTTAACGGTATATCCGGAATTGGATTCCGATGAGCCGATCTCAAAAAGTTCCGTTGATCCAGAATGTGGGACCCACTTTGCACCGAAAAATATGCCAGGGCCCACGTTCTGTGAATCTAATAAATTTTATATGAAAACATGCCAGAACGATGCCACGAGTCTAATGGTGGTGTCAGAAATGAAATCTGGAGTCCCGTGTTCAAAAATGGAATTTTACAAGTTGGAAATTACGAATTCGGACGGCCAACTTTGGCGTCGAATTCAACCACTCAAACAAGCTCACAATGAAACGAAACTGGAGGGGTAGCAAGAGGGTTATACCAGCTTCGCACAGGAACTGGAAGCACGCCAAACAGAGCTGCGGTGGAGGAGATACAAGCTGACGAATTTGGCCCCGCGAAACTGTCTAAATTTAATACAATTTAAACGGTCAACTTGGTGGCCGGTTTTGATGTATCAAACAATAAAATTAACGGACAAAAATTGACATGAGTGAAGGTGGATATACCTAGATTGTGACGGAGCAAAGAAATCGCTGATCCAACAGTCGAATTTCCGAAAAAATGCGCGTGAAGTTGCTGCGACGGAGCGCCAAAATGAACTTGGTTTCGCGCGCATCCCGGAGGACGGTGGCCGTCAGGGGACTGTGCGTCGGAGTGGGGCGCACCCACGGGGAGGGGTCGTCGGAGCCACGGCGGCCCGTGCGACGACACGGCGGCGCACGACGGCGACCCGTGCGCGCGCGTGCGTGCGCGCCTGTACGCATGCAGCAGCTGCTGCTGTGCTCTGATGGTGGCGCGGCCTGGCTGGCCGACAAGGCACGACGGCGCACGGCGAGATGGGGGCTTGGTTGCTCGGGGCCTAGTGGCGGATGGTGGCGGGGATAGGTGGTAGTGGTGGTCGCGGTTGTATGATGGGAATGAGGAGAGGGAATAAAGGAGCTGATGTTGGAGGAGAGGTGGCGCGGGCTCGACCAGGGTGGCCGGAGCCACGGCGAGATGGTGGTCATTCTAGGCTGAGTGTGGGGGTGGTACAATGGTGGTGGTGGCGTTTGTAGTTGCTGCTGTTGGAGTGTTTGTGTGGGAAAAAATTATTAGGAAAAGAGAGAGATCTAGAGATAAGAGTGAATAGTAATAAATGAGAAGGAGAGAGAGAAAGGTGTTATCCTACATTAAAGTTAGGGCCGGCCACACTTTGCTGTGAGTGGGATGGAGGAAAATGGATGGTGAGGATTTAATTGGAGAATCAATGGCTAGATTGGAATATTGGGAAAAATAGGTAATTCGAATAGGGATTTAAATAAATAAAAATTCCAATAAATATTGAAATAGGTAGATAGGGTATTAAATATTATTTTTGGACGAGAAAAGTGAGGGTGTCATGATGGAGGGTAACGTGGAGCTGGACTGGACTCGGTGGAGCCGGATTGGATCAAAACCGGACATTATGCAATAATCGAATTAAAAATTAGACGTTGATGATCATGGGTAAATAAGTAGCACATGGTGTAAGCCCATGTTTTTCAAATTTTAGTTAATTAAATGTTAATTAATTATTAATGTTATTTTTTAGCCTTAAAATGATTATTTTTTTAGAATTTTTAAATGATTTTTAAATGAGTTTTACATATTAAAATATCAATTTTCAATTTTCTAAAATGTTTTTATTGACTTTTGTACTTAATTATATTGTTTAAATATCATTTTGTAAATATTAAAATTGTTTTAATATGGTTTTGTAATTTTTAAAATTATTTTTCTATCAGTTTGCAATTATTAAATTATTTTAAAGTGTGGAGTGCAAATTCTTATTTGCACTTAGACTCTGTTAGGGGCCTACTGTAAATTCCTAAAGACTAGGGGACTAGATGCAATTTCGACGTTAACCCACCCCCCCCCCCCACCACGACCGATCGGCCACCTGGCCTAACGACCCGCCGCCTTTCCCGGCCGACCAACCGCCTTGACCGACCTATAAAACCCCCTCCTTCTTCCCCAGACCGAACCCTAACCCTAAACCACCACCACGACCGCCCCCGACCACCGTAGACTTTCGTCTCCGGCGAAAACCCTAGTCCTAAACCCTAGTGCACAAACAAATCATCTTGAACGGCCAATCAACTCCTACGGCTTGCTATTATGAGTTCCAAGTTATCCTGGAATAATGCAATTAGGGATTCCTCAGTTCTTACTATGTGCAAGCAAGGCTAGTCTATCCAGTCAATCAATTGGCCCATGCATGAATTAGACGAGTCCTAGCAGGACGCTCGTCAATATACAATATACAATAATAATAAAAAGCAGATACTGTTCCCTGTCCGTGTGGCAGATTTACAGTATCTGTGGGAACCAGCCGGCCCGTCGGGTACTACTCGTTCCAAGGGGGCTGCCATGTAAGAATTCGGGAATCCATTCTCTCCATGCAATCATTATTTTATTTAACTTAATAGTCCCTACGTTGAGTGAAATCCCATGCCGTGGATCATGGTCATTCAAATGAGTACTTTCGTACGGGGTACGATATGCACAACTCTACAACGATACCAGTGCGGTTAGGTTGCAGGTCTTACATAGCGTAATGCAACAATCAAATCTAACCACGGTAATCATGCCTTGACCATAAAGTACATATACTTCTTTCGTAGAAAAATAACTAAATAATTTGAAGCCTGTATGTGCCTGTATGTCAATATTCGAGATTAGCCAGTCGATTACAATAGTTCATTTCATGAACGTGTCTCATTCATTCAATTCAATAAGACGACTAGCCAGCCTCTTTAGTTCCAACTAGGAACGCATGATCAATTTTAGTCAAGCTAACAATTATTATCAATGGTGACAAGGCATGATCAATTATTAATCAAGATAACAATCAATGTTAATTACTGCCAAATTCGGGAAATAAAAATTCATTTCAATCGTGTCAATCAAATCGTAATTTACCAAGTTCAGGAAAAAGGCGTAAGGATATAAAATGGACGTAAAATATCTAATAAAATATCAATATTCAGGGCTATAGAATAGTCATGCGGCTAAGTCTAATGCGGCCAGGATGGATCTTATGCGGCAAGGAAAGGAGTCGGGTTCATGCGGCTCAGGGGGTAGAGGCACATGCGGCTGAAGAGGCGGGAACCTATGCGGCTGGGGAGTGGGACTAGCTTCCATGCGGCAAGCGGAAGGGATGTTCCATGCGGCTAGGATGAATTGGGCTCATGCGGCCGAAAAAGACAAGACACATGCGGTCAGCGGAAAGGGTACTCATGCGGCTGGCGGTAAATGAGTCCATACGGCTCAACCAAGTCGAACCCCATGCGGCCGGGTCAAGGAGATTGCTTATGCGGCTGGCGGGGGGGAAGTTCATACAGTTTATAAGGTTCAGGACCTCATGCGGCCAGCGAGTGAGTCTGGTTCATGCGGCTGAGTTTAGGAGAGAAATCCATGCGGTCAAGAAAGGGATTCAGTCCTATGCGGCTGAGTTACTTGCCGCATGAAGTGTCATGCGGCCAAGTCAAGCCCATGCGGCCAGGAGAAGGAGTACAAGTTAATGCGGTTAAGAAAGACGAGGGCGCATATGCGGTTAAGTGGGGAAAGTCCATGCAGCTGGGAATCACTTGCCGCAAGATTTATTTATGCGGTCAAGTCAAGTACTGTTCTTCTTCTCCAAGTTTCAGAGAAGAAGAACACCATGAACCCAAGCTTCAAAGTTCCATAAAACCTTCATCCAGAGTCCAAATTCGAACTTCCTTAGGTCAAAATTGGGTAGAACAAAATTCTCTACAACATGGAACCATCAAAACTTGAAGATAACAAAGTTTACTAGATCAAAACCTAAGAAATCTGAAAATATAACAAACTTAGATCTACAACAAATTAGCCATGGAAATTGAAAATGCTAAGTACTAAAGAGACTTAGAATCAAATAAGGAGGATGATGGAACAATAATAATGGGGATCCATCAAGAAGCAAGTTGGCACTTGCCTATGCTTTGGTAGGTGGAGAGAGTAATGAAGAAGAAGAAGAGGAGTAATGGTGAGAATGAGTAATGAGGAGAGAGAATGGTGAGGGTGGCTTTAAATATGGAAGGGGTGGTAGGTGGGAGTTGGGCCGGGTCCAATGGGTCGGGTTGCACGGGTCCAACAAGGCTAACCCGAAAGTAAGACTAACGCAGGAAATAAAATACAGGTAATAAAATTACAGGAAGAAATACAGAAATAAAATTACAGGAAATAAATTAATATGAAAATTAAAGAGCAGCTAATTAATTAACATGAAAATTTAAAGAGCAGATAATAGAATTGTAGAAAATAAAGTGCGAAAAATAAAATGCAGATAATTAATTAACATGAAGTTATTAAGAATTTAAATACAGGATACTACATGATAAATGCTAAATAAATACATTCAGGCAATATACGTTTTAAAATACGCATTCTGGGAACGGGGAGTGACATCTCTACCCTCCTTAGAAAATTCCGTCCTCGAAATTTCAAATCCAAGCAGGATAGAAACATCGGGGCTAAACTAATCTAAGTACAAGCAATTCAATGAAGCAATCCTTTTACAATGCCCATGGCAAGTAACATATATGTAGATCCATCAATCTACGATATCAAGCAATTCTACCCATAAGGTGATAAGCATGAGGAATCAGGACAATCAAGGTATACAGAAAAAGATATACCTTGTGAGTCAAACAGGTGTGGATACCGTGATCGAATATCATCTTCACGTTCCCACGTTGACTCTCCCAAGGAGTGATGACCCCAAGCAACACGGACAAGACTAATTGTTCGGTTCTTGAGTATCTTCTCTCTTCGGTCCAAAATGGACACAGGCTGTTCCTCGTAAGACAGGTTGGCACCAACAACCAACTCAGAATGATCAAGGATATGGCTTGGGTCCGATACATACCTTCACAACTGAGATACATGAAATACGTCATGCACCTCTCGTAACGAAGGTGGGAGTGATAAACGATAAGCAACATCGCCTATCCGATCAAGGATAACAAATGGGCCTACGTACCGCGGACTCAGTTTCCCGCGAACGCCAAATCTAATGACCCCACGGGTAGGTGAGATCCGCAAGAATACGTGGTCCCCAACAGAGAACTCTAACGGCCTACGATGCTGGTCCGCCCAATGACGATGCCGATCCTGCGCAACACGAAGTCGCTCTCTAATTTCCTTAATCACTTCAACCGTCTGAACAATTATTTCTGGGCCTAGCATCTTCCTTTCTCCGATATCATCCCATGCTAGTGGCGATCTACACTTCTTACCATATAGTGCTTCAAATGGCGCCATCTAGATACTGGCTTGATAACTGTTGTTGTATGAGAACTCGACCAAGTGAAGGTGACTCTTCCAAGACCCTCCAAAATCTAGAGTGCAAGCTCGCAACATGTCTTCCAAAGTCTGAATCGTCCTTTCTGATTGCCCGTCCGTCTGCGGATGGTAAGCCGTGCTAAATTTTAACTTGGTACCCAGACTATGATGTAAGCTCTTCCAAAAATACGATGTAAAGCGGGTATCCCGATCCGACACAATACTGACAGGAACTCCATGCTGCCTGACTATCTGTTGCATATACAACTCTGCCAACTTTTCTGTAGATTGCCCTACTCTGAAAGGTAGAAAATGCGCCACCTTCGTAAGCCGATCTACTATCACCCAAATAGCATCTTTACCACTGGGTGATCTCGGTAAACCGGTCACAAAGTCCATTATAATATGCTCCTATTTCTATTCCGGGACAGGAAGCGGTTGCAATAATCCAGCTGGCCTCTGCTGTTCTGCCTTTACTTGCTGACATATCAAGCAACGGGAAACAACCTAGCTATCTCTCTCTTCATTCCATTCCACCAAAAGTGCTGCTTGATATCTTGGTACATCTTGGTCCCTCCAGGATGTATAGAATACTGGGAACTGTGAGCTTCTGTCATAACTTTCTGTCTGATATCTCCACTAGGTACACATAGACGTGATCCAAACCTAAACGTACCATCTTCATGAATTTGCATCTCCTTCCTGAGTCCTGACTCACATTCTGCCCTAAGCTTCTGAATCCTTGGGTCTTGTGCCTGAGCTGCCTTGATCCTATCTACCAAGTCGGATTGAACTTGTAGACTAGCCAGAATTCCTACATCACTAGAAAGTATAACTTCAATGTCCATCTCCTGAAGGTCTTCTAAGATACGCTTCTGCGTTGTTAACATAAATGTGCCGCCTCTCCTGCTGAGAGCGTCTGCCACTACATTAGCCTTGCCTGGATGATACTGAAGCTCCACGTCATAATCTTTGATCAACTCCAACCATCTTCTCTGCCTCATGTTCAGTTCCTTCTGGGTAAAGATGTACTTCAGACTTTTGTGATCTGTGTACATTTCCACTCGGTCACCATATAAGTAATGCCTCCATAGCTTCAGAGCAAACACTACTGCCGCCAATTCCAGGTCATGAGTTGGGTAATTCTTCTCGTGGTCCCGAAGCTGCCTAGATGCATATGCTATCACCTTTCCATGCTGCATGAGGACACATCCAAGTCCTTTACCTGATGCATCACAATATACGGTAAAACCTCCAGGTCCAACTGGCAATATAAGAATGGGCGCTGATATCAACTTCTGCTTCAGATTTTCAAATGATGCCTGGCATTCTGCCGACCAGACGAATGGTATATCCTTCCGGGTCAAGCGGGTCATGGGTGCTGAAAGCCTTGCAAAGTCTGACACAAACCTTCTGTAATATCCTGCCAATCCCAAGAAACTCCGTACATCAGCTACGGTCTTGGGTACTGGCCAACTCTTCACTGCTTCTACCTTCTTGGGATCTACTGCTACTCCAGTTCCTGATACAATATGACCCAAAAATGAAATGTGGTCCATCCAGAACTCATACTTGCTGAGCTTGGCATACAACTGGTTCTCTCTCAGAACCTGCAACACTTTTCTGAGGTGGTCTTCATGCTCCTCTTCACTAGCAGAGTACACAAGAATGTCGTCGAGAAATACTACGACAAACTGATCTAAATATGGCATAAAGATGCGATTCATCAAATCCATGAAGATAGCTGGAGCATTGGTCAAACCAAACGGCATTACTAAAAACTCATAATGCCCATACTTCGACCTGAATGCTGTCTTGGGAATGTCTTCCTTCCGAACCCTCACTTGGTGATACCCTGAACGAAGATCTATCTTGGAGAAGACTCTGGCCCTGCTCAACTGATCAAATAAGTCGTCGATCCTGGGTAATGGGTACTTGTTCTTTACTGTTACCGCGTTAAGCTTCCTGTAATCGATGCACAATCTGGATGATCCATCCTTCTTCCCCACAAGTACCACTAGTGCTGCCCATGGTGATACGCTAGCTTGGATGAACTTCTTCTCCTTCAATTCCTCTATGTGCTGATACACCTTGGCCTGCTCTGAATCCGCCATTCTGTAAATCCGATCTGATATTGGTTTAGTCCCAGGTGCCAATTCTATACTGAACTCAATATCTCTAACTGGTGGTAGACCTGGAAGTTCTTCGGGAAATACGTCTAGAAATTCTTCAACTACCTTCGGAATCTGAACTTCTTCCATTGCTGTTACTACTCCCTGCTCTTGCTGAGTTGCCTCTGACCTGACCAAGGTGAACCTCTCCATGCCTGGAATATCAAAAGATATACTTTCACTACGACAATCTATTGCCGCATGACTGTCTTTCAGCCAGTCCATGCCTAAGATGACGTCGAAATTTCTAACAGGAAATTCTATCAACCGGGCGGGTAAAGGATGCCCGCACACTACAACACTACATGCTAAACTAACTCTACTAACTCCCACGAACCCATTACCAGTGAGTATATTCAACCTCCCTGGCAATGCCTCAAACTCCACTCCTAGTCGTATCGCAAATTGTGCAGATATAAATGAATGGGATGCTCCCGAATCAAACAATGCTACTGCGAGATATGAGGCGACGAGAATGTTACCTGCCACAACATCTCCCGATGCCAATGCCTCTTCCAGGGACAGTGTGAATGCCTGCCCTCGACCTCCTTGCTGGTTCCCATGCTGTGGCCTAGCCTGGTGCTGCTGCTGGCCCCTGCCTTGAAGATGCTGGGGTGGTCTACGCTGGTGTTGCTGTATCGGCGGTCCCTGCTGCCGAAACATCTGAGCCTGTGATACTAACGGACGCTGCGCCAACGGCCTCATTGCCAATGCTGGTCCTCGATACTGGCCTGCCCCTAGTGCTGGCAGAGCAGGAAACTGCTGCCCTGGTCCTCCTGTCCTCGAATTCATGGGACATGTGGTAACCCGATGGTCTGGATTTCCACATATCAGACACAGTCCGTTCAATATCCGACACACATCTCTAGTGTGCCCCATCTTCTCATAATAAGTGCAGCCCGCCGGGGGTTGCTGGTTCTTCCTCTGTTGCTGTTGCTGCTGCCTGGGTGGTGGTGCTGGCCCTCACATCGCCACATCGTGGATACGAATGCCAGGGGATGGTGCTGTTGTTCGGGGCGCTGCTCTCCCTCCTCCTTCAATCTGACCGTGGGATCTCTTCTGACCCCCAGTCCTTGCCGCAAGCCTCTGAATGGTGATCTCATGCCTTCGAGTCGTCGTCAATATCTCATCAAAAGTCTGGTAATTGTGCCCTTCTATCAATTGTAAGAGCTCAAGATGAAACCCTTGCTGGAACCTCATAGCCCTCTGGCGCTCCGTCGCTACCATCTCTGGGGCAAATCTACTCAATCTGCAGAACTCCGCTGCATAAGCATCTACAGTCTTGTCAGCCTGTCTGAGGCTGATAAATTTCTGTTGTAGGCGCCACAACTCCATAATACTTCGTCTTGAACCTTGCAGTAAAATCGTCCCATGCAACAGGACGTCTGATGCCTACTTCCTCTGCTTCCCACCAATCACGTGCGAGATCCTGAAGTAACAACTTCACTAGATCCACACTTTCTTCTGCCGGTACCTTAGCAGCTATCAGAATAGCCTCGATATCCTTAAGCCATGCATCTGCTGAGATGGCATCCTCCGTGCCCTCGAAACGGCGGGGGTTATACTTGCAAAAACTGGGCTGACACTCCTGAATCTGGCCTCGCCCCTCTTTTTAATGCCGTTTGTAATTCTTGGTTGAGTAGTACATTCTGCTCTTGCAACTGAGCGTGCATGCGCTGTTGGGCCAACATCTGGTGTTGCTGAGTAGCCATCATTCCTCTCATGATCTCCAAAAGGGCTGGTGTGTCCACTTGGGTAGGTGGAACTGTCGGTGGGGGTGGAATGTCCGGATACTGCGACCCAGCTGCTGGTTCCACTATCACTTCTTCTTGAATAGCCTCATGAAGTGGTTCTGACCCTTGTTGCTGACCAATCTGGTCAGGTTGTCCATGCTGTTGTCCATGTTGTTGCTGTCCAGCTCTGACAGATACGGACGAAGTGCCCCTAAGAAAAGGGACAAGAGAACAATCAAATGACCGGACATGAAGGATCAATGAAGTCAAAGGATACTGGAATGTCAAACTAGAGTTGAGAGTAACAAATCATGAGATCAAGGGGAAACATGTGCGATTGAGACATCCTATTAAACAAAACACCCCACAAGTCTGAAATCAGACCTGCATGGGCCACCACTAAAACCTTGTCACGCCCCAGAACCAGAATACTAGAGAGCGGGGGAGTGACTCAGCCAGCTACGTATTACGGGTAGAAGAATACCGTATAATACGATCAATGCTGTCTAACCAGACAAGGGGGTGCATACTACATAAAAGTCTTACTATGGTCATTACACATCTATTGTCTCAATCATTCAAACAAGAAGCAGAAATATAGAACATGTAAGGTAAAGCAGTAAGGCGTCCCAAACGCTCAGTCAAAATGTTCTTGAGATCTGGCTTTACAAAATACAGCCAGATGATGTAGTAAGTATACACAATTGTTATCAGCTGCAGTCTGACTTAATTACAGTTATGCAAAAGTAAGTACAAGACAATCCGACTAACATGTCGGTACCAAACGGCAAGGTATAAAGTAGATAACAAAACGAGTGCTGAAGTTAAGGAACCCACTCGAGGCCTCCTGCGATCATTCCTCTAGTATTGACCATCTTGGAGGTAGAAGTAAGCTGGATCCTCGGGGACTGGCTCTAAATCTGGCCATGCAAAACCAGAGAGGTTAGACCTCTAATAGCAAGTACCACAAGGGAGGACGATATGAAGGACTAAACCAGTAAGTAAGAGAATATAATAATAGATCTCTGCTTGCTACTAGGACTCACATCACATCAAGACACTTCGAACCAACCTTCCAACCAAACAAGGACAGAAGTTGGCCCGTCATGTCCTGACATTCTGATCATCCCAGTTAGGTAACAGAGTATAGTGCACAAACAAATTATCTTGAACGGCCAATCAACTCCTACGGCTTGCTATTATGAGTTCCAAGTTATCCTGGAATAATGCAATTAGGGATTCCTCAGTTCTTACTATGTGCAAGCAAGGCTAGTCTATCCAGTCAATCAATTGGCCCATGCATGAATTAGACGAGTCCTAGCAGGACGCTCGTCAATATACAATATACAATAATAATAAAAAGCAGATACTGTTTCCTGTCCGTGTGGCAGATTTACAGTATCTGTGGGAACCAGCCGGCCCGTCGGGTACTACTCGTTCCAAGGGGGCTGCCATGTAAGAATTCGGGAATCCATTCTCTCCACGCAATCATTATTTTATTTAACTTAATAGTCCCTACGTTGAGTGAAATCCCATGCCGTGGATCATGGTCATTCAAATGAGTACTTTCGTACGGGGTACGATATGCACAACTCTACAACGATACCAGTGCGGTTAGGTTGCAGGTCTTATATAGCGTAATGCAACAATCAAATCTAACCACGGTAATCATGCCTTGACCATAAAGTACATATACTTCTTTCGTAGAAAAATAACTAAATAATTTGAAGCCTGTATGTGCCTGTATGTCAATATTCGAGATTAGCCAGTCGATTACAATAGTTCATTTCATGAACGTGTCTCATTCATTCAATTCAATAAGACGACTAGCCAGCCTCTTTAGTTCCAACTAGGAACGCATGATCAATTTTAGTCAAGCTAACAATTATTATCAATGGTGACAAGGCATGATCAATTATTAATCAAGATAACAATCAATGTTAATTACTGCCAAATTCGGGAAATAAAAATTCATTTCAATCGTGTCAATCAAATCGTAATTTACCAAGTTCAGGAAAAAGGCGTAAGGATATAAAATGGACGTAAAATATCTAATAAAATATCAATATTCAGGGCTATAGAATAGTCATGCGGCTAAGTCTAATGCGGCCAGGATGGATCTTATGCGGCAAGGAAAGGAGTCGGGTTCATGCGGCTCAGGGGGTAGAGGCACATGCGGCTGAAGAGGCGGGAACCTATGCGGCTGGGGAGTGGGACTAGCTTCCATGCGGCAAGCGGAAGGGATGTTCCATGCGGCTAGGATGAATTGGGCTCATGCGGCCGAAAAAGACAAGACACATGCGGTCAGCGGAAAGGGTACTCATGCGGCTGGCGGTAAATGAGTCCATACGGCTCAACCAAGTCGAACCCCATGCGGCCGGGTCAAGGAGATTGCTTATGCGGCTGGCGGGGGGGAAGTTCATACAGTTTATAAGGTTCAGGACCTCATGCGGCCAGCGAGTGAGTCTGGTTCATGCGGCTGGGTTTAGAAGAGAAATCCATGCGGTCAAGAAAGGGATTCAGTCCTATGCGGCTGAGTTACTTGCCGCATGAAGTGTCATACGGCCAAGTCAAGCCCATGCGGCCAGGAGAAGGAGTACAAGTTCATGCGGTTAAGAAAGACGAGGGCGCATATGCGGTTAAGTGGGGAAAGTCCATGCAGCTGGGAATCACTTGCCGCATGATTTATTCATGCGGTCAAGTCAAGTACTGTTCTTCTTCTCCAAGTTTCAGAGAAGAAGAACACCATGAACCCAAGCTTCAAAGTTCTATAAAACCTTCATCCAGAGTCCAAATTCGAACTTCCTTAGGTCAAAATTGGGTAGAACGAAATTCTCTACAATATGGAACCATCAAAACTTGAAGATAACAAAGTTTACTAGATCAAAACCTAAGAAATCCAAAAATGTAACAAACTTAGGTCTACAACAAATTAGCCATAGAAATTAAAAATGCTAAGTACTAAAGAGACTTAGAATCAAATAAGGAGGATGATGGAACAATAATAATGGGGATCCATCAAGAAGCAAGTTGGCACTTGCCTATGGTTTGGTAGGTGGAGAGAGTAATGAAGAAGAAGAAGAAGAGGAGTAATGGTGAGAATGAGTAATGAGGAGAGAGAATGGTGAGGGTGGCTTTAAATATGGAAGGGGTGGTAGGTGGGAGTTGGGCCGGGTCCAATGGGTCCAATGGGTCGGGTTGCACGGGTCCAACAAGGCTAACCCGAAAGTAAGACTAAAGCAGGAAATAAAATGCAGGTAATAAAATTACAGGAAGAAATACAGAAATAAAATTACAGGAAATAAATTAACATGAAAATTAAAGAGCAGCTAATTAATTAACATGAAAATTTAAAGAGCAGATAATAGAATTACAGAAAAATAAAGTATGGAAAATAAAATGCAGATAATTAATTAACATGAAGTTATTAGGAATTTAAATACAGGATACTACATGATAAATGCTAAATAAATACATTCAGGCAATATACGTTTTAAAATACGCATTCTGGGAACGGGGAGTGACAGTATACAATGTTTGTATATGTATATATACTTTACAATTAAGTATTTTCTTATATATATATATATATATGTACTTTTAACATAGGTATGTATGTATTCATTTTGTATAATTTTACCTTATTATAATATTAATATTTAATTTGCACTTTTTACCAATTTGTATTTTTGTATATTTAAATTACTGCAACCATTTGGTGTCCAAGCCTAGCATGGGTTTTTGGTCCCAAATGTGTTTTCACACATTCAAGACCTGTACAAGTCATATTGGACTTGATTCATGGCCTTGGGTCCTGTATTTGAACTTTGGTTCAAATTATGTACATGGACAAAATACGCAGATAATTAATTATTTAATTTTAATTGTGTGCAATGCTGTTTTTGATTTTCTAAAAATACTTAAAGTACTATTAAAATTCTGGAAAATAGTATTTAGATACTATGTTAATTTAGCTAATTTAATATAATTTTTATAGTATTTAATTTACTGTTTTGCCATTAGTTTAGCATATAAAACCAAAACTCATTTTCTGTATACTTAGGAAAACTGATTTTTATAAAATACTTGTACTGGTTAATAAATTCCAGAAAAATTAAATAAATTTCTATAATTAGCAAAGATCATTTTGGTACTTTATTTTATGTAAAAATAAGCTTTTTGTCTATCTCAAAAATTGTTAAAACACAATGGTCATTTGATTTATTTATTGATTAATTACGACTTGTAACTTTTTGTGTTACTTTGAAGTTTTAGCCGTGTTGAACCTCACCCCTCACTAGTGTAAAGATCCTAGAAAGTTAGTTAAAGTAGTGTGTCACCCCACATTGGTCTCCTATGCCAAAGTCATCATTCCACTGCGCAGGAGGAGGAAGAGCGCCCACGACAGCTCCCGACACTACGGGAAGAGCACCCGCAACCCCAGGGACTGTCATCGAGGTAGCTGGAGGAGTACCTTCGAGAGCTCCAACAGAAGTCCCATCTGCAGGGGAGGTGACCGGAGCCTGTCCGCCAGAGGTGGCAGACCTCTCCGTCTCCCCGTACTCTTCGCCAGGAGAATGAGTCATCACTATCCTGGAGACAAATTGAAAAGAAGATATCAATATGGCACATGAAGGCAATATCAAAGGAGGACAGCTAGAATGCACTAAATCAATATCAAAGACGATAAGCAAGATAAGCAAGGAAAGATCCTACTGTGATTGAGCACTCTTAGCCTACTACCACCTATGTGTAACACAGGCTCGTAGTCCACACTCTAAGACGAGTGCCGCCACGACATCGTACTAAATGCGACTTCAGGACCTGCGTGGGCTACCACTAAAACTTGTCACGACCCGCACCGGCTAAAAGGGCACGTGACGCGACAACGTCCGGTCCTCACCGAAAAATCGGCGTAGAATGCTGTAGATTTTTCTACTCTAAACAGTTTATATATATAACAAAAACCTGTCGAAAATATGGTCAACTCCGAACGGAGGACAAGCAATGAATATATATATGAGTACTCAATCACGACTCTAAGATAACAAAGTAAAGACTGAAATGAAAAGACAACAAGACGATAAAATAATATATAACCTGTCAAGTCCAACACAAAGAATATATACAGTCCAAGTCTCTAATACAGTCCAAATAATAACAGTCTCAAAAGTAGCTGGAGACAATGTCCAGTACAAAAGACCTACTCTAACTAAGTAATAGGTAGGGTCTCGTCAGGCGGGGCTAACCCCTGCTGGACCAAAGTCTCCAAGTCTATGCCCACTACGTCATCTGGACCGTAGTAGGTACTGTAGTCTTCCTCATCTGCATCTGTAATATTTTCAACATATCCTGTCAGGATAGAATGAGTACAATCCACTAACAACATTTCACAAGATATGACAAAAGCTATAATCTATAAATAGAGAGTATATACAAGAAAATCATGGAATGTACATGTGAGAATCATGGCAAGGTAAGCTGTAAATCTAGAGCTAGAGCAAGGCAAGTAAACTGATCATGGCATGTACAAGAATCAAGAATCATATATCTTGGTGTGTGAATACTAGCTACAACATGTGGCCGGCTTGGGTCTTGCACAAGGTCTACTGGCCGGGTTAATCATACGTGGAGTGTATGATTAACACTCACAAGGTCTACAAGAATAACAAGGTGGATAATGACCACATGTCTACACTAATACTCCCCGTCCCCGACTGGTAGAGTGGATCCAAACAAGACACGTCACGACGCAGGATTCTTCGAGAAGGGAGCAAGTCTCCTCGAGAATCAGCGTCCATGTACTGCATAAGAACTACAAGGGGGCTTGCACAAGACATACCAAGACAACAAGGAATAACACCTCATGTCGGGATCCATGAATACCAACCCGTGTGACCAATATGTCGAGAACAAGCATATCTGCACTAATTACATGGATTATATCAATCAGCATAAATTAGAAAAGTGTCAGAGAATGTACTTGCCTGAAATATGATATGGTACGTCAACTGGAGCAAATGCAGCGTCTCGAGGACCTATAGAGAACAAGACGTATCAATACTATGTTTAGGAAATAAAATCAAATCAGTTTGAATCCTATTAAGTCATTCTAGGTCAAGGCATGTCAAACTAGATTGTACGGGGTCAAATTAAGTCATATTAGGTCTAACTGGGTCAAACTGGGTCAAACTGGGTCAATGCAAGTCAAACGAAATCAATCGGAATCGATTTGAGTCAACAGTTGACTTTTTGGTCAACCGGTCAACTCTGGTCAACCGTGGTCAACCTAGGTCAACTCTAGGTCACTGGTGACTAACAGTTGACTTTTGGTCAACTGTACAAGTCTAATAGAATTTGGGACTAAATTGGGTAAAGTGTTGACCCATAGTTGACTTTTGGCCTAAAAAGTCAATCATGGTCAACCGGAGTCAAGACTAGGTCTAGACGGCTATTTCTACCCATTACCAATCCATACAATCCATATCCAAGTCCATCTTGGACTACGGAACTCATTTCTTGGCCATAGGCCAAATTCCTATTTTACCCTTAAAAAGGGCAAAATTCCAACTTCGGCGATTATCTAGTTAGCCTACCTACGCTTGATATTTTGACCCGATCTCCCCAGGGTAGTAAGGTACTAGCCTATAGTTATATTATCTACCAAAATACTTAGGTAAAGTGGACGTCTAGTCCACCTTACGGTCCGTTGCCAAAATCTTGAATATTTCAAGATACGCACCGATACGGCGCGATACCGGCGCCCTACGACTCTGATTCCCACTCGGGAGCCTACCCGCAAAATCTAAATCACGTATTCTTGCCCCACGCCAAGTTTCAACTCAATCCGATACTCCGAGCTCCGTTTCGCCCTCTAACTCGGTTTTCCTCTATTTCTATTCTAGCTTTCTTCCTATTCTTCTAACTTCTTCCAATCTTTCCTCCTAACCTCTAATTCTTTTCTAACTTCTCATTCCATAATCTTCTTCTACTCTTCTCTATGATTCTAACCATATATAATACATATATATATATATCTATATATATACATATATGTATAGGTGAAAGGGGGGGATAAATAGGCTTAAAGGGGGAAAAAGGGGGGGATAGCTGCTGTTTGCAGCAGCTGCTGCTGCCTTCATTCTTCTTCTACTTCACTTCTTCATCTCTTCCATCTCTCTACTTCTATCAATCTCTCTCTCTCTCTCTATATATATATATATATATATATATATATATATATATATATATATATATATATATATCTATATATATATCTATATACACATATATATATATATATATATATATATATATATATATATATATATATATATATATATATATAATCTATCATCCATCCAACTCCACAAACACACACTCTTCTATACATACCTATACATACACACACACACACATCTCCATATACATATATATATACACACACACATATATATATATATATATAAACACTTACATATATATATATATATATATATATATATATATATATATATATATATATATATATATATATATATATATAAACACACACACACACACACACACTCTCACAAACACACACAACCACACACCCTCTCACCACAACTCTCATGACAACACCACCACTACCACTCTCTACACACACACACACACAAATACATATAACCATATGTATACATATATATATATATACATTCATATATATATATATATATATATATATATATATATATATATATATATATATATATATATTTATATATATATATATATATATATATATATATACCATTTAATATAAACCCCCAAATAATTCCTTAATCCTAGATTCTAGGGAATCCTATAAAATTCATAGGCAAATGGTAGAGAATTTCATTCCCAACAATTAATGTGAAGACATTAAATGGGAAAGAGGAATTTATTAGGGTTTAAATGCATACCTAAGTTCTTGGAGAGGGAGAGAGAAAGCTTGGAAAGAAAAGGGGATTTTGAAAGAGAGAGAGAGAGAGAAACTTAATGAAGAAGAAAGAGGGGGGGGGAAGCCTTGTCATGGCCGGCCACCTCCTTGGGGGTTATTGGGTTGGGATCCAATAAGCCCCCAACCCATTTGACTTGGTTTGGGTTTAAATGAATTCGGTTTGGTTCGGTTTGTTTCCGTTTAGATCTAACTAACCAAATTAGCCTCTAAAATGACTAATTAAGCCATGGAAGTTGGGTTAATAATTTCTAGCCTAATTATGATAGTATGTGGGCTAAGCCCAGCTAGTATGGGGGTCCCACTAGGGTCCAGGCTACCCGGGTCTCCAATTTGAGTCCGAATTGGATAAAATCCAAACCAACCCAAATAAATCCCAAAAAATCACATAAAATAAATAAAATTCCTAAAAATTATATAACTTGAAAAATGACAAAAATACCCCTAATTTGAAAACTGGGGGTGACAAATCTACCCTCCTTAAAAAATTTCGTCCTCGAAATTGAATGAGAACTAACACAGCAATCATGAATAGAACAAGGAAAGAAAAGATAGAATTTTACCTCAAGGCTCGAAGAGATATGGGAATTGCTCCCGCATGTCGTCCTCCCTCTCCCAGGTGGACTTACCTGGAGAGTGGTGTCTCCATGCAACGCGGACCAAGGAAATGACCTGGTTCCGGAGCACCTTCTCTCTTCGGTCCAAGATCTCGACCGGCTTCTCTGGATAGCTGAGTGTCGGTCCCACTACGATCTTTGAGTGGTCCAAGACGTGATTGGGATCTGCCACGTACCGTCTCAGCTGCGACACGTGGAACATACAGTGCACTCCCTCTAGTGCGGGCGGTAACTCCAGTCGGTAAGCCACTGCACCGACCCTGCCCAAGATACGAAATGGTCTGATGTATCGTGGGCTAAGCTTCCCGCCGCCACCAAAACGAATCGTGCCACGCGTCGGAGAAATCCGCAGAAAGACAAGATCACCAACCTAGAATAAAAACACAAGACTTAAAGCTTGATCTAAAACAATCACAATCAGACTCAAATACTAGAAAAATCTAAACTATACCTCAAACTCTAACGGCCTCCGGTGGCTATCGGCCCAATGCCGCTGCCTATCCTGCGCCACCCGAAGTCGATCTCTGATAACCCTGACCTTCTCCGCAGCATCCACTACCATCTCAGGGCCAAGCAAAACCCTCTCACCGACATCATCCCAAGACAAGGGAGTACGGCACCTCCGTCCGTATAGAGCCTCGAAAGGTGACATCTCTATACTGGCTTGGTAGCTGTTGTTGTAAGCAAACTCTACCAAGTGAAGGAGGTCCTCCCAAGATCCCCCGAAGTCCAAAACACAGGTACGCAGCATATCCTCGAGGGTCTGAATCATCCTCTCTAACTGCCCGTCTGTCTGGGGGTGGTATGCGGTACTGAACTTGAGCGATGTGCCCAAGCTAAGCTGTAAACTCCGCCAGAAGTGGAAAGTGAATCGGCTGTCCCGATCAGAGACTATACTCACTGGCACCCCGTGTAATCGGACTATCTGTCGCACGTACATCTCGGCCAACCTCTCCGTCGACAAACCCACTTTAAAAGGCAAAAAGTGGGCCGATTTGGTCAATCGATCAACAATGACCCAAATCGCATCCCTCCCTCCTGGAGAGCGCGGAAGCCCAGATACAAAGTCCATAGTGATATGCTTCCACTTCCACTCAGGAATGGGGAGTGGCTGGAGCAATCCACCGGGTCTCTGCCTCCCGGCCTTCACCTGCTGGCACACCAAACATCTCGACACGAACTGAGCCACCTCACGTTTCATGCCATACCACCAAACATGTTGTCTCAAGTCTCTATACATCTTGTTGGCTCCTAGATGCATAGAGTACTGAGAACGGTGCACCTCCTGAAGAACCTCCTCCCGAAGTCCTCCGCTCGGTACGCACAATCTGGTACCATGCCTCAACGATCCATCCCCTGCTAAAGAGAACTCATCCAACAGCCCTACCTGGACCTGCTCCCTGATGACCCTCAGAGCCTCATCCTCAAACTGAGCTGCCCTGACTCTCTCCATCAGCTCCGACTGCACCTGCAGACCCCACATCTGCGCCTCGAACCCAGGAACTATCACCTCTATGCCCAAGCTCTCCAGATCTGCTAGAAGGTGACGATCCATCGTCAAAACACATGGCCACGGGATACCTGTTCAGAGCATCCGCGACCACGTTGGCCTTCCCTGGATGGTACTGTAAGGATATATCAAAATCCTTTATCAACTCTAACCATCGCCTTTGCCTCATATTCAGCTCCTTCTGGGTAAACACGTACTTCAAGCTCTTGTGGTCAGTATAGATCTCCACACGCTCTCCGTACAGATAGTGTTTCTACAGCTTCAAAGCAAAGATGACCGCTGCCAGCTCAAGATCGTGGGTAGGATAATTCCTCTCATGAGGACGTAACTGCCTAGATGCATAGGCAATTACCTTCCCGTGCCGCTGAAGCACACAACCCAAACCCCATCCTGAAGCATCACTGTAGATCGTATAACCACCAGATCCAGATGGCAGCATCAAGATAGGACCTGTAGTCAACCTCACCTTCAGCTCCTCTAAGGCGGCCTGGCACTCATCGGACCAAACAAACTCCTCGTCCTTCCTGGTAAGGCGGGTCATCGACTGGGTAATCCTGGAAAAGTCCTGCACGAACCTCCGGTAGTAACCTGCCAGACCCAGAAAACTTCGAACCTCTGCACTAAGCTCGGCGTCAACCAGGACTTCACCGCAGAAATCTTCTTTGGATCCACTGAAATCCCCTCGCCAGAGACAACATGGCCTAGGAACTCCACGCGATCCAAGAAGAACTCGTACTTGAACAGCTTCACATACAGCTGCTCCCTCCTGAGAGTGTCCAACACAATCCTCAGGTGCTCCTCGTGCTCCTCTGGCGTCTTCGAATAGATGAGAATGTCATCAATGAAGACCACCACGAACTTGTCAAGGTACTGATGAAATACCTTGTTCATCAAGTTCATGAATACCGCCGGGGCGTTGGTCAACCCAAACGGCATGACGGTATACTCATACTGGCCATAGCGAGTCCGAAAGGCAGTCTTCGGAATGTCATCCCGCTTCACCTTCAGCTGATGGTACCCGGTGAGCAAGTCAATCTTCGAGAACACTCTCGCGCCGCTCAACTGGTCGAACAAGTCATCAATCCTAGGCAAATGATACTTGTTCTTGATGGTAAGGTTGTTGAGCGCCCTGTAATCAATACACAGACGTACCGTACCATCCTTCTTGGGGACGAAAAGAACTGGCGTGCCCCAAGGTGAAGAACTAGATCGAATAAAGCCCTTGTCCTCCAGCTCGTCGACCTGCTTCTTCAGCTCCGCTAACTCACTGTTGTTGATTCTATAGACGTGCTGGGAGATAGGCTCAGCACCCGGCACTAGGTCTATAGAAAACTCAACATCACGATCTGGCGGCATCCCGGGCAGCTTCTCGGGAAAGACAACCAAGAACTCAGCAATAAGTGAATGTGGCAACACCGGCCCCGCCAACAACGCTCCGCAGAATCCATCTCCCTGCTCCACTGCACCCTTGGTGAACTCATACTCCGGCTCTCCCGACGGCCTAAACAGAATCATGCCCCCTCTGCAATCGATGCTAGCGTGGTGCGTGCTCAACCAATCCATACCGAGTACCACATCGTAACTCGGAAGTGGCATTACGAGCAAACACGCACTCAGCTCCCAGCCTCTCAAAGAAACTCTCCGCCCCGTGCAAACATTATTAACTAGGATGATGCCATTTCCAGTCATAATCTTGCAAGTCCTACCAAGATACTCAGCAATGATATTGTGCCTAAGTGCAAAAGAAACTGACACAAAACTGTACGTAGCACCTGAATCAAACAATGCTAAGGCAGGAAAAGAATCAAGAAGAACCGAACCTGCAACTACATCTGCGACGGGCTCGATCTCCTCGGCTGCAAGAGCAAAGGCTCTGCCCTGAACACCGCGCTACTGGTGGTGCTGTGCAAACCGCTGCTGCTGGGTCGGAAGCGGACCCCTCTGCTGTACTGCAGGAACTCTCGCCGGTGCCCCCTGAGCTGCTACCGCTCCACGGACTACCCTGCGAGGGTTTGCAGGACAATCCCTCAACTGATGTCCAGCCTCCCCGCAGTAGAGGCACAAACCCAGCCTCTTCCGACAAACCTCCCAGACGTGACCAGGCCTCCTGCAGAAGTGGCAAGGAGCCCCATGCTGAGCCTGCCTCGGCTGAGAGTGCTGCACCTGCTGAATCGGTGCTCGGGTCTGAACCTGCGGCTGGTGATGCTGGAAAGAACGATGCTGAAGCTGAGGACGCTTAGCAGCCCCTGCGCTGCTAGTAGCCCCCGAGAAATGATCCCGCTCCCTCTTGGGCTTCAAGCCCCACTCCCGCTCAACCTTGCGGGCCTCCGCATAGATCTGGGCATATGTCTCATAGAAGGAGGGAATGAGGTGCTTGATATCCCAAGCCAGCCACTCCCTGAAACGGCTCACCCTGATCTCCGGGTCTCAAACCATGTACTCTGCGTATCGGCTCAGGCGGCCGAACTCCGCTGCGTACTCCTCCACAGATAGACTGCCCTGCTGCAGATCCTGGAACTGCCGTACCCGGTCAATCTTGTCCGTAGGGGAAAAGAACTTCTCCTTGAAGAGGAGCATGAACTCTGTCCAAGTATGGCCCTCTCCAGCTAGGGCTGGCTTGTTTCTGAACCAGGTGCGCACAATGTCTAGCAACTGCAAACCTACCGCCTCGACCTTCAGGTCGTCTGCCAGGCGGGAGGCCCTCATCTGCCGCTCGATATCCTCGAGCCAATCATCTGCATAGACCACGCCCTCGGTCCCGCTAAAGTCACGGGGCCCGAGCTTTTTGAAGTCCTGGATATCCCCGTACCTCGGTCGCGTCCCCGGATGAGGAGCCCTCTGCTCCACGGCTGCAAGGGCCAACTGATGGGCATCCTCCATGCCCTGACGCATCGCATCTGTCTGCCTCTGCTGAGCCTCGGTCTGGGCTCTCTGAGTCTCCAGTATCTGCTGGAGGAAGGTAAGCATCTGCCCCATATCCGTAGGCAGAGGAGGTGGAGGTGGAAGTACGCCTGCAACTGGCAGAGGAATCCGCTGCACAGGAGGAGGAAGAGCGCCCACGACAGCTCCCGACAATACGGAAAGAGCACCCGCAACCCCAGGGACTGTCATCGAGGTAGCTGGAGGAGTACCTCCGAGAGCTCCAACAGAAGTCCCATCTGCAGGGGAGGTGACCGAAGCCTGCCCGCCAGAGGTGGCAGACCTCTTCGTCTCCCCGTGCTCCTCGCCAGGAGAATGAGTCATCACTATCCTGGAGACAAATTGAAAAGAAGATATCAATATGGCACATGAAGGTAATATCAAAGGAGGACAGCTAGAATGCAGTAAATCAATATCAAAGACGATAAGCAAGATAAGCAAGGAAAGATCCTACTGTGATTGAGCACTCTTAGCCTACTACCACCTATGTGCAACACAGGCTCGTAGTCAACACTCTAAGACGAGTGCCGCCACGACATCACACTAATTGCGACTTCAGGACCTGCGTGGGCCACCACTAAAACGTGTCACGATCCGCACCCGCTAAAAGGGCACGTAACGCGACAATGTCCAGCCCTCACCGAAAAATCGGCATGGAACGCTGTAGATTTTTCTACTCTAAACAGTTTATATATATAACAAAAACCTATCGAGAATATGGTCAACTCCGAATGGAGGACAAGCAATGAATATATATATGAGAACTCAATCATGACTCTAAGATAACAAAGTAAAGACTGAAATGAAAAGACAACAAGACGATAAAATAATATATAACCTGTCAAGTCCAACACAAAGAATATATACAGTCCAAGTCTCTAATACAGTCCAAATAATAACAGTCTCAAAAGTAGCTGGAGACAATGTCCAGTACAAAAGACCTACTCTAACTAAGTAATAGGTAGGGTCTCGTCAGGCGGGGCTAACCCCTGCTGGACCAAAGTCTCCAAGTGTATGCCTACTACGTCATCCGGACCGTAGTAGGTACTTTAGTCTCCCTCATCTGCATCTGTAATATTTTTAACATATCCTGTCAGGATGGAACGAGTACAATCCACTAACAATATTTCATAAGATATGACAAAAGCTATAATATGTAAATAGAGAGTATATACAAGAAAACCATGGAATATACATGTGAGAATCATGGCAAGGTAAGCTGTAAATCTAGAGCTAGAGCAAGGCAAGTAAACTGATCATAGCATGTACAAGAATCAAGAATCATATATCTAGGTGTGTGAATACTAGCTACAACATGTGGCCGGATTGGGTCTTGCACAAGGTCTACTGGCCTGGTTAATCATACGTGGAGTGTATGATTAACACTCACAAGGTCTACAAGTGTAACAAGGTGGATAATGACCACATGTCTACACTAATACTCCCCGTCCCCGACTGGTAGAGTGGATCCAAACAAGACACGTCACGACGCGAGATTCTACGAGAAGGGAGCAAGTCTCCTCGAGAATTGGCGTCCATGTACTGCACAAGAACTACAAGGGGGCTTGCACAAGACATACCAAGATAACAAGGAATAACACCTCATGTCGGGATCCATGAATACCAACCCGTGTGACCAATGTGTCGAGAACAAGCATATCTACACTAATTACATGGATTATATCAATCAGCATAAATTGGAAAAGTGTCAGAGAATGTACTCGCCTGAAATATGATATGGTACGTCAACCGAAGCAAATACAGCGTCTCGAGGACCTATAGAGAACAAGACGTATCAATACTATGTTTAGGAAATGAAATCAAATTAATTTGAATCCTATTAAGTCATTCTAGGTCAAGGCATGTCAAACTAGATTGTACGGGGTCAAACTAAGTCATATTAGGTCTAACTGGGTCAAACTGGGTCAATGCAAGTCAAACGGAATCAATCGGGATCGATTTGAGTCAACAGTTGACTTTTTGGTCAACCGGTCAACTCTGGTCAACCGTGGTCAACTGTGGTCAACCCTAGGTCAACTCTAGGTCACTGGTGACTAACAGTTGACTTTCGGTCAACTGCACAAGTCTAATGAAATTTGGGACTAAATTAGGTAAAGTGTTGACCCATAGTTGACTTTTGGCCTAAAAAGTCAACCGTGGTCAACCGGAGTCAAGACTAGGTCTAGACGGCTATTTCTACCCATTACCAACCCATACAATTCATATCCAAGTCCATCGTGGACTTCGGAACTCATTTCTTGGCCATAGGCCAAATTTCTATTTTACCCTTAAAAAGGGCAAAATTCCAACTTCGGCGACTATCTAGTTAGCCTACCTACGCTTGATATTTTGACCCGATCTCCCCAGGATAGTAAGGTACTAGCCTATAGGTATATTATCTACCAAAATACTTAGGTAAAGTGGACGTCTAGTCCACCTTACGGCCCGTTGCCAAAATCATAAATATTTCAAGATACGCACCGATACGGCACGATACCGGCGCCCTACGACTCTGATTCCCACTCGGGAGCCTACCCGTAAAATCTAAATCATGTATTCTTGCCCCACGCCAAGTTTCAACTCAATTCGATACTCTGAGCTCCGTTTTGCCCTCTAACTCGGTTTTCCTCTATTTCTATTCTAGCTTTCTTCCTATTCTTCTAACTTCTTCCAATCTTTCCTCCTAACCTCTAATTCTTTTCTAACTTCTCATTCCATAATCTTCTTCTACTCTTCTCTACGATTCTAACCATACATAATACATATATATATATATATCTATATATATACATATATGTATAGGTGAAAGGGGGGGTTAAATATGCTTAAAGGGGGAAAAGGGGGGGGGATAGCTGCTGTTTGCAGCAGCTATTTGCAGCTGCTGCTGCTGCCTTCATTCTTCTTCTACTTCACTTCTTCATCTCTTCCTCCTCTCTACTTCTATCTCTATATATATATATATATATATATATATATATATATCTATATATATATATATATTTTATATATATATATATATATATATTATATATATATATATATATATATATATATATATATATATATATATATATATATATATATATATATATATATATATATATATATATATATATCTATATATACACATATATATATATATAATCTATCATTCATCCAACTCCACAAACACACACTCTTCTATACATACCTATACACACACACACACATCTCCATATACGTATATATACACACACACACATATATATATAAACACTTACACACACACACACACACACACACACACACATATATATATATATATATATATATATATATATATATATATATATAAACACACACACACACTCTCACAAACACACACAACCACACACCCTCTCACCACAACTCTCATGACAACACCACCACTACCACTCTCTACACACACACACACACACACAAATACATATAACCATATGTATACATATATATATATATATATACATTCATATATACATATATATATATATACCATTTAATATAAACCCCCAAATAATTCCTTAATCCTAGATTCTAGGGAATCCTACAAAATTTATGGGCAAATGGTAGAGAATTTCATTCCCTACAATTAATGTGAAGACATTAAATGGGAAAGAGGAATTTATTAGGGTTTAAATGCATACCTAAGTTCTTGGAGAGGGAGAGAGAAAGCTTGGAAAGAAAAAAGAATTTTGAAAGAGAGAGAGAGAGAAACTTAATGAAGAAGAAAGAGGGGGGGGGAAGCCTTGTCATGGCCGGCCACCTCCTTGGGGGTTATTGGGTTGGGATCCAATAAGCCCCCAACCCATTTGACTTGGTTTGGGTTTAAATGAATTCGGTTTGGTTCGGTTTGTTTCGGTTTAGATCTAACTAACCAAATTAGCCTCTAAAATGACTAATTAAGCCATGGAAGTTTGGTTAATAATTTCTAGCCTAATTATGATAGTATGTGGGCTAAGTCCAGCTAGTATGGGGGTCCCACTAGGGTCCAGGCTACCCGGGTCTCCAATTTGAGTCCGAATTGGATAAAATCCAAACCAACCCAAATAAATCCCAAAAAATCACATAAAATAAATAAAAATTCCTAAAAATTATATAACTTAAAAAATGACAAAAATACTCCTAATTTGAAAACTGGGGGTGACATTGGCTAGGGGCCCAGTCACAAGTCGTGTTTCACAAATTAGTGTCTTAGCGTTTTAGCCTAGTGTAAAAACTAAGTTATTGCATTTATTTCTACAGTGACGAGTTACCGAACATCTATAGCACTTTTATCGCATCTTGTTTTGCTTTGCATTGCTAGAGGCAAGTACTTTCTACAAACTCTACATACTGTTACATAAATGAACTGCTAATCCAACCATGTTAAATGCTAATCCTTGGGGTAGCAAGTTAAAATATCACATATTGTACTTTCCATTACTACCATGCTTAGAACAGTCTTTATGTATCTCTCACATGATTAGAATATGGGTTATGGAGAAACTGTTAGTAGCGTACGTGATCATGCCCCCTTACTCGTACGTACCGAGAAAGATTAATATTTTATATGTATACCTTGTCGTAGGCGCACCAGCTGTATTTGTACGTATGTACATCTATAGCTTGTTTTACTTGTACGGAAGTATATTTTATATACTTGTACCACAGTACATTTTATACCTATTGACGATCATGTACCTGCTACAGTTTTAAACATTACATATACATCTGTCTCTATGATATATGTGTTCTTGCCATGATAGATTGTGTGATGCCATGTTTCCAGTTATTTCCTCTTATGTTCATGTTTCATATGCTAGTTTGCTAGATTCAGTACTTGCTCCCGTCCTGACAGGATAACGTTGTAGGTGTCCTTACTGAGGAGGAGTTACTCTGCGACACATATTATGGAGTTACTGCCAAGGACCCGGCTTTGCTTTACGAGGATGTTCCTGCAGGGAACTTCGCCTAGTTGTCTTTTGTTTTTAGACTTTTGAGAGTAGTCATGTATTTAGACTACGTATTTTTGTAACTGGACATGTATCCAGTTTTACATTTCAGACTTATACTTTGAACATTTTACTATATGAGACAACTTTTGTGTTTGGAGTATTTATGACTTATATTCACTTATAGAACTGTTAGCACATTTTAGTCTTATCATGTTGTCTTTAGAACAACTTACTACGTTTTATATCAAACGTAGGCTGGGCATGACTCGGCCTGGCCCAACAATTTGGGTAGCGGGTCGTGACATGTTTTTAGTGGTGGCCCATGCAGATCCTGACTAAATTGTTTGGTTACGTTATTGTACCAAGCATGCCTGCAATTAGGAACTTAAGGTAATTAGACAACATTAAGAATGACGCTTAGAACACCTAGAGGAATGCTAGGATTGCAACATAGGAAATACATCACATGCTTGCTATTATAATTAGACTTTCTTGCCTATGATTGCTTACTTTAAATAAGTCCTTATAAGTCCTTTTTATTTTTTTATTAGATGGTGCTTACTCGTTCGTCCCAGTATGTTACACATGATAATGGTGAACTCCCTATCCAGTCAGCTGACCAGTTGACTGATACACCCCCACCTCTACCTACCACACTCTCCCACTCCACAGATCCACGGACCCAGATGCCTCCACCACCTTCCACATCCCAGTCCCAGCAGGCCCCGATACTTCCACCACCCCCTATCATCATACCTACCCAGGCTTCCGTCACACTCGACGGGAACCAGCTGCTCACTATGATCCAGGGGTTCCTAACAACCCATCAGGAGCAGACTGCCCTACTCCGCCAGAGCATGGAGCGTTCTGAGGAACGTCCCGTGGTCCCACCACCTGTAGAGCCACGGCAGAGAGCGGGGACAATCAAGGACTTCATGGGTCTGAATCCCAAGGAGTTCTCAGGGACTGAGGGCATAGTAGTAGCAGATGACTGGCTAGATTCGGTAGAAAGGAAGCTCCTTGGAGTTAGGATGCCGGGTGACCTCCAGGTCGAGGCAGCGAGATTTCTGCAGATAGACTTGGCAGGAGTCTGGTTCCAGAATGAGCCGCTATTTGCGAGAGGGGGAGCCACTTAGGATCAGTTCAAGACCCAGTTCAAGAAAAAATTCTTCTCGACCACTGCTAGAGTAGCCATGGGGCTACGATTCCAGAATATCCAGCAGGAGAACCGTTCTGTTGACGAGTACGCGACAGAGTTTAGTCGCCTGAGCCGTTTTGCTCCTAGTCTGGTTGCAGATTCAGAGAAGATGACCCGTAGGTTTTGCCATGGTCTAGTTCTAGACATCGGCATTCTTATAGTGGCGAACGGTACGACTGACTACTACCAGAGCCTAGAGTTGGCCCGGAGCATCGAGGAGCGTCTTCTGTCTAGCAAGAGGCCGGCTTTTGTACATCATGAGGGACCGTCCAAGCGTCAGGCTTTCCAGCAGAGAGCACCGACGCCGCCCCGGCAGACTTATCGTCCCCCTATACCGCATCATCACACCCCGCCAGTTAGAGCCCCGGGACCCCGACTTCAGCAGCAGCAGCCGAAGGGAGTTATATGTTCTTTCTGCAGAAGACCAGGGCATGATTACTCCATCTGCAGGAAGAGGTTGAAGCAGTACTTAGTTTGTGGGTCTGCCACCCACATGATACGGGAATGCCCAGTAGCCAAGGGACCTAGAGGACCACTTTCGACTCAGCAGCAGAGGTTTGGGCAGCATCTGCAGCAGCAGAAGGGACCTCAGGGGAAGGTTTATAGTCTAGCTCTTGAGCCGGAGTCGGAGCAGGTTTCAGAGCCAGATTACTTAGATGACGTCATCACAGGTCATATTTATTTACATACTTTTCTAGCTGTATGCTTGTTTGATTCTGGTGCATCTCATAGCTTCCTATCATCAGAGTTTATGCATAAACACCACCTAGTAGCTACACCTACTGCGAAGATTAGTAGAGCGATGACGGAAGGAGGACCAGTGCCTATTAGATCTATCTATAGATGTTCTATTTTTATAGCCGGGAGAGAGTTCAGGGGACGATTCTTTGTGATGCCACTCCCCAGTTATGATATCATATTAGGGATGGACTGGCTTAGCTATGCCCATGCATATATAGATTGTCATGAGGGTAGTATTTTGTTCAGTCCCCCAGGCACAGCACCATTCAGTGTCAGAAGGACAGGGCCGGAGATCAGCTAGAGCCGAACTGTTGTGCGACAGTTGGGGACGTAGCACCGCCACACCCTATCATCAGGGAGTTTATGGATGTATTCCCAGAGGATCTTACAGGGCTTCCGCCTGACAGAGATGTGGAGTTCACCATAGATTTAGTGCCGGGTTCATCACCAGTATCCCGGGCTTGCTATAGAGTGAATCCCAAGGAGGCAGTAGAGATGAAAGAGCAGATTGATGACCTGTTGAAAAAGGGTTTCATTCGATCCAGTGCTTCTCCATGGGGAGCGCCAGTGCTCTTTGTACCTAAGAAGGATGGTACAGTCCGGTTGTGTATTGACTATCGGGCCTTGAATGCCATCACCATCAAGAACAAATATCCTCTGCCCAGGATAGATGATTTGTTCGACCAGTTGAACGGGGCGAAGGTGTTTTCCAGGATAGATTTGAGATCCGGATACCACCAGGTGAAGGTTAGGACAGCAGACATCCAGAAGACGGCGTTCAACACGAAGTACGGGCAGTACGAGTTTCTGGTGATGCCATTTGGTCTCACAAATGTGCCAGCTATCTTTATGAATCTGATGAATAAGATATTTCACCAGTATCTGGATAAGTTCGTCGTAGTATTTATCGACGATATCCTGATATACTCGAAGACGCCGGAGGAGCATGCAGAGCACTTACGGATAGTTTTTGGGATCCTGAGGCAGGAGAGATTGTTTGTCAAATTGCTGAAGTACGAGTTCTTTTTAGACCGAGTGGAGTTTTTCGGCCATGTAGTCACTGGAGATAGAATCTCGGTAGATCCCAGGAAGATTGCTGCAGTTGAGATATGGAAGGCTCCGATGTCAGTTTCAGAGATTATGAGCTTTCTGGGTTTAACAGACTATTATAGAAAGTTCGTCCAGGACTTTGCTAGGATAGCTGAACCCATGACGAAGCTGACGCGGAAGGATGCAAAGTACATCTGGTCAGAGGACTGCCAGGCAGCGTTTGAGGAGCTGAAGAGGAGGCTGACGACCGCTCCAGTTTTGACATTACCTTCAAGTTCTGGAGGTTTCACCATATACAGTGATGCTTCTGGGAAGGGGCTAGGATGTGTCCTATAGCAGCATGGGAAAGTGATTTCTTATGCATCTAGGCAATTGCGGACTCATGAGAGGAATTATCCTACCCATGACCTAGAGTTAGCTGCGGTGATCTTTGCACTCAAATTATGGAAACATTACTTATACGGAGAGCGTATGGAAATCTTTACTGACCACAAAAGCTTGAAGTATGTGTTCACGCAGAAAGAGCTGAACATGAGGCAAAGACGATGGTTGGAGTTGATGAAAGACTTCGACATCAATTTAAGTATCACCCCGAGAAGGCAAGTATGGTGGCGGATGCGCTGAGTAGGCATCCGATGGCATGGTACCTGATGACTGATCGGCATTTGCGAAAGGATCTGGAGAAGCTCGGTATCGAACTAGTTCGGCCAGGATCAGTGATGCAGATGATGGCGCTTGACATTTAGTCAGGTTTGATGGAGCAGATCCGGAAGGCACAGTCTACAGATGAGAGCCTTTGCAGACTTCGAGCCCAGGCGTTAGCTGGATTGCTGGATGACTTCACTATAGCAGAGGATGGATCCTTGAGGCATGGCAGCTGATTGTGCATGCCGAAGGGAGAGCTGGTAGAGGCAGTCTTGCAGAAGGCGCACCGATCGAGATATTCTATTCACCCTGGTGCTAACAAGATGTACCGTGACTTGCGGGAACATCTTTGGTGGCACGGGATGACGAGGGATGTATCACGTTTCATCTCGAGATGCCTAGTTTGCCAGCAGGTCAAGGCGGAGCGCCAGAGGCCAGCTGGTTTGTTGCAGCCGTTATCTATTCCCGAGTGGAAGTGGGAACATATTACGATGGACTTCGTCTCAGGGCTTCCTCGTTCCCAAGAAAGGAAGGATGCCATTTGGGTCATCGTGGACAGGCTGCGAAGTGTGCGCACTTCATACCCTTCAAGGTAGGGCTTTCCACAGAGAAGTTGGCGGAGCTATACATGCAGCAGATAGTTTGCCTACACGGAGTGCCGGTGAGCATCGTGTCGGACAGAGACAGCAGATTCACATCCCACTACTGGAGGTGCTTGCAGGAGGAGTTGGACAGTAGGCTCAAGTTCAGTACGACGTACCACCCACAGACAGATGGGCAGTCCGAGAGGACGATACAGACACTGGAGGATATACTGAGGACCTGCGTGCTGGACTTCGGAGGATCATGGGAGAGCCATCTGCACTTGGTAGAGTTTTCATACAATAACAGCTACCAAGCCAGTATCGGTATGTCTCCTTTCGAGGCGCTTTATGGACGACGATGCCGCACACCACTCTTTTGGGATGATGTCGGAGACAAAGTTATGCTTGGGCCAAAGATGATCAAGGATGCAGCAGAGAAAGTCGGGATGATCAGAGACAGGCTCAGAGTAGCTCAGGATAGGCAGAAACACTGGGCCGATGCTAGTCGCAGGCCGATGGAGTTCGCAGACGGTGATATGGTGCTAGTAAAGATATCACCTACTAGAGGGACGATCCGGTTCGGATGAGGAGAAAAACTGAGCCCCAGATACATCGGGCCGTTCGAGGTACTTGGCAGGATCGGAGAGGTAGCTTACAGGGTTGCACTTCCACCCAACCTAGCAGGAGTTCACGATGTCTTTCACGTATCTCAGCTGAGGAGGTATGTTCCGGACCCCAGTCATGTGCTAGATCATTCAGAGTTGGAGGTCGGACCGAGCCTTACAGTTTCTGAGCAGCCAGTGGAGATATTAGACAAGAGAAAGAAGAGGCTGAGGAACAAGGTTATATCCTTAGTACGAGTAGCTTGGAGCCGTCACTCTCCAGGTGAATCTACTTGGGAGAGGGAAGTCGGACAAGAGGGAGAGATACCCTTACCTATTCGATCCAACCGCTGCGAGGGAACCACCCGTTCCCGCTTGATACCTTAGAGGTTAGTTTCGATCGCAGCCTTAGTCATTTTGTTGCATTGCTTGCTATGTTAGAATATTGTAGGGTCTTCAATCCTTGTGAATTTCGAGGACAAAATTTTTCAAGGAGGGAAGACTTGTAAGTCCCTGTTTTTCAAATTTTAGTTAATTAAATGTTAAATTAATGTCATTTTTTAGCCTTAAAATGATTATTAGGATTTTTAGGAATTTTTCTAGAATTTTTAAATGATTTTTAAATAAGTTTTATATATTAAAATATCAATTTGCAATTTTCTAAAATATTTTAAATGACTTTTGTAATTAATTAGATTGTTTAAATATCATTTTGTAAATATTAAAATTGTTTTAATATGGTTTTATAATTTTTAAAATTATTTTTATATCAGTTTGTAATTATTAAATTGTTTTAAAGTGTGGAGTGCAAATTCTTATTTGCACTTAGACTCTGTTAGAGGCCTACTGTAAATTCCTAAAGACTAGGGGCCTAGATGCAATTCCGACGTTAACCCCCCCCCCCCTCCCCCCCTCCTCCACGACCGATCGGCCACCTGGCCCGACGACCCGCCGCCTTTCCCGGCCGACCAACCGCCTTGACCGACCTATAAAACCCCCCTCTTTCTTCCCCAGATCGAGCCCTAATCCTAAACCACCACCACGACCGCCCCCGACCACCGTAGACTTTCGTCTCCGGCGAAAACCCTAGTCCTAAACCCTAACTCCGGCCATCTCCTTCGCCCAGCCCCACCGTCGACATCCACAGCCCACAACCACCACCAGCTGCTTCGCCTCGACGAGACGACCCCAGCGCCACCGGAGCGCCGCCGTCACGACGCCTCCTCCGCCGTCCACAGCTCCCGAAACCCCTCTGAGAAGTCAGACACGTACGTGTCAGTTTGTTTTCGTGTCATTTTGTGTCTCGAATTCACATGGGTGACTCGCCAGGACACGGGTGATCCTTGGGTAAGCTTGGACACGGCCGAATTATTTCGTGCGTGTCGTGCATAGCACGGACACACGGACTCCTGTATCCCAAACTTTCAGGACACAGAATTATTTATTATTTTTTTATGTATAATTAATTCAAAACCTAAATAAATTAAACTAAACCCTAATCCTAACACAACCCTCGAGCTGACCCCTTGGCCAGCCCGACCCGACTTAAACCCCCCCCCCCCCCCCCCCCGCGCTCTGGCTCGAGTTCGAGCCCCCTTACTGCTGTGTTTAATTCTTTTTCTTTTCCTTTTCCTTTTTCTTTTCTGTTTTCTGTTATTATATATATATATATATATATATATATATATATATATATATATATATATATATATATATATATATATATATATGTATATACATATATTTGTATATATATATATGTATATGCTGTATATTAGCAGTATTTTTATATATGTATATATATTTCTATAGTTAGTAAATTTATATATATATATATATATATATATATATATATATATATATATATATATATATATATTTGTATTTATATACATATATGTATATATGTATATATTTTCATGTGTATATATATTATTATATATATATATTAATATATATGTATACAATTTTGTATATGTATATATACTTTACAATTAAGTATTTTCTTATATATATATATGTACTTTTAACATAGGTATGTATGTATGTATTCATTTTGTATAATTTTACCTTATTATAATATTAATATTTAATTTGCACTTTTTACCAATTTTTATTTTTGTATATTTAAATTATTGCAACCATTTGGTGTCCAAGCCTAGCATAGATTTTTGGGCCCAAATGTATTTTCACACATTCAAGACCTGTACAAGTCATATTGGACTTGATTCATGGCCTTGGGTCCTGTATTTGAACTTTGGTTCAAATTATGTACATGGACAAAATACGCAGATAATTAATTATTTAATTTCAATTGTGTGCAATGCTGTTTTTGATTTTCTAAAAATACTTAAAGTACTATTAAAATTCTGGAAAAATAGTATTTAGATACTATGTTAATTTAGCTAATTTATTATAATTTTTATAGTATTTAATTTACTATTTTTCCACTAGTTTGGCATATGAAACCAAAACTCATTTTCTGTATACTTAGGAAAACTGATTTTTATAAAATACTTGTACTGGTTAATAAATTCTAGAAAAATTATAATAAATTTATATAATTAGCAAAGATCATTTTGGTACTTTATTTTATGTAAAAATAAGGTTTTTGTCTATCTCAAAAATTGTTAAAACACAGTGGTCATTTTATTTATTTATTGATTAATTACAACTTATAACTTTTTGTGTTACTTTTAGTTTTAGCCGTGTTGAACCTCACCCCTCACTAGTGTAAAGATCCTAGAAAGTTAGTTAAAGTAGTGTGTCACCCCACATTGGTCTCCTATGCCAAAGTCATTATTTTGGCTAGGTGCCCAGTCACAAGTCGTGTTTCACAAATTAGTGTCTTAGCGTTTTAGCTTAGTGTAAAAACTAAGTTATTGCATTTATTTCTACAGTGACGAATTACCGGACATCCATAGCACTTTTATCGCAGCTTGTTTTGCTTTGCTTTGCTAGAGGCAAGTAATTTCTACAAACTTTACATACTGTTACATAAATGAACTGCTAATCCAACCATGTTAAATGCTGATCCTTTGGGTAGCAAGTTAAAATATCACATGTTGTACTTTCCATTACTACCATGCTTAGAACAGTCTTTATGTATCTCTCACATGATTAGAATATGGGTTATGGAAAAACTGTTAGTAGCGACGTGATCATGTCCCCTTACTTGTACGTACGTACCGAGCAAGGTTGACATTTTATATGTATACCTTGTCGTAGGCGCACCAGCTGTATTTGTACGTATGTACATCTATCGCTTGTTTTACTTGTATGAAAGTGCATTTTATATACTTGTACCACAGTATATTTTACACCTATTGACGATCACGTACCTGCTACAGTTTTAAACATTACATATACATCTGTCTCTATGACATATGTGTCCTTGCCATGATAGATTGTGTGATGCCATATTTCCAGTTATTTTCTCTTATGTTCATGTTTCATAGGCTAGTTTGCTAGATTCAGTACTTGCTCCCGTCCTGACAGGATAACGTTGTAGGTGTCCTTACTAGGGAGGAGTTACTCTACGAAACATATTATGGAGTTACTGCCGAGGACCCGGCTTTGCTTTACGAGGATGTTCCTGCAGGGAACCTCGCCTAGTTGTCTTTTGTATTTAGACTTTTGAGAGTAGTCATGTATTTAGACTACGTAATTTTGTAACTGGACATGTATCCAGTTTTACATTTCAGACTTGTACTTTGGACATTTTACTATATGAGACGACTTTTGTGTTTGGAGCATTTATGACTTATATTCACTTATAGAACTGTTAGCACATTTTAGCCTTATCTTGTTGTCTTTAGAACAGCTTACTACGTTTTATATCAAACGTAGGCTGGGCATGACTCGGCCTGGCCCAACAATTTGGGTAGCGGGTCGTGACACAGGGGAATTCAAATAAATGGGACACAAGTGGCGGACGGGTAGTAGGCTCAATGTGGGCTATGTCCATAATTGGGGCTGACAGGTTTTGGTCGACAGGGGAACCACAAATCAAGTTGGAAGATGAATGTGACACCGTGGGGTAAAATAAAATTGGGTCACGTGTCAGAAAAGTTGTGCGAAGCAAATGGAGCACTAGATGGCATGTCGGAGTGGGACACGAAGGTCATGGATGACGAGCGTCTCGAGTAGATCAAGCATGGGAAGTTGGTTTCAAGAAACTGACTGGTCTTGCGCTCCCAAATTAAAAGTCACGGTAACGTGCTAATAATGATCAAGGAAAAGAGTGGGAAAATAATTAATGATCAAATGGTCTAAATCGACCCGAAGTTCAGCGAAGCAAAAAGAGCACAAGGGAACAAGTTTGAGTGGGACACTATATACCATCATAAAGGTAATCATGTCCACTCCAAAACTCGTGGAGAAGATTTCTAGAGTTGAATATCCCTGATACTCCAAATATCAAAGGCACGAAAAAGTACACTTAAGGAAAAATAACAGAATAATTTATTTATCGAAACCAATTAATCAGAAAATAAAATAAAATAAATAAATAAAAAAAGTCAACCCGAAATTCAGGGTGCTCACATCCTACCCACCTTATAAAAATTTCGTCCTCGAAATTAAAATGTCCATACTCCCTCTAGGTCAAACCCCCACAATTAAATCCTAGAACTTAAACAAATCATACCATCAAAAGGACGACGTACAGGGTCATGGCATACGGTGGTAGTGAAGGTCTCATCTAGGTATACTAGTCATGCTAACCGAAACGGTCGTAGGGTATCAAAACACACAAGCAGTCTAGGGTGTTAAACCGGAAAGACACTAAATACAAATCATCAGAACTGTAAGACAGCCTACCATCCTATGTAAAAACTGGTACTCATCAAAAAAAATAATAAGGAAAGGTAATTACTAATCATCTAAAGGGGTACTATCCCAAGAAAATCAAAATCACAAGTTTAATTAACGAAAGTCAATTACATTGAAATCCAATCACAATATATAATATAGAGAGCGTTAGAGAGGAAAAAGCTAGCATTATGTGTATGTGGACATGTTCATATGGTTAGATAGTAGACGTGTGTGTACGTGAATATACATGAAAGTGTATATAAGAAATTGGGTTTCAAAACAACGGCTATCAAGTTATACTAATTATGGCATATTGGTTAATCAATCTACAATACGCAACTTATTTACTCATAACATGCATGGCTAACCATATACATATATATATTTATAAAGAGGTAGAGATTTAGTTATGTATCTATATATATTATAGCATGTATGCCTAAGCTCTATATATATCTATCTAGATATATAATCATACATAGAGAGGAAGGGTTAGGTTACATGACAGCGTGTAATAAGTTAGGGTGTGTGTGTCCTTGTACAGGGTTATAGCTTAGTATTGAAAGGTTAAATCCAGTTTTAGATCAGCATTTACATACAAAATCTGAAATGAGCTAACATTTAAACCAATGCAATATTAACATAATGCAATTTCAAAATTTATGAGTTTGAAACATCACAACTAACCTCACTGCTCCCAATACATCCTAACATGATAGAAATGAAACCCTAACATACTATCAATACATTTATCTACGCATACAGTTCAATATTACATGTTAAATCTGAAATTGAACTAAACATTGGAAATTAATGTAAAAATATTAACATGTAACTAGTTTTCAGGATTTTGGAGAAATTTGCACATCAAAACCAACTCAATGTTTATCACAACCTATCATGTAAGAATATAAAACCTAACATTATATCCCTACAACAACAATGTACACAGCTCTAAATATTACATTTAAAACAATAATTTGAACTAACATTTAAAATCCTGTATTAAGGGTTAATATGTACACAGTCTTAGATTTGACAATTTTAACACAACTTAGCCAATTTCTTTAAAAATTTAACCCTGTATATAACATATATGTGCAGTGATATAAACAAAACTATTATCATGAAATTTATATTTGAATTACGAATTTAAACTGGAAAAGCAGAAAACCAAAAATATTGGGGTTTTGAAAATTTAAACATTAACGACATATTAATATGTATTTAACTAGGTGGGAAATCAAGTGTAGCATGCATACGTGTCAGGCAAGGTGTCCACTATATATAGTTATATATATTCTCATGTCCCAATATAAAAATCAAATTCTACATCAAGACCAACATTTAGATTCCTACCAAGATTGCAAAGTAGGTGATTAGTGAAATCAAGACAGTTTTATTATCATTATTACCAGAATAATAGCAAGAAGAAATAACGATAAAATCTGTTTTGCTTATCTGTTTAAAGAAGAACCATTTTGAAACCCAGAGCTAAATTATGTAGTCCAAGATAAGGTCTAGCAAAGTCATCAATTTATTGTATTATATAGAATCTCATAGCAAGAAGTTACACAAGCTACTCCTAAGTAAACATTGAGAAGCAACAAAACAAAACAACAATAATTCTTTTTTTTTTTGAATGACTGAAACAAAAGTAGCAAAATATGTTCAAAAATATTAAAGGTACAATCTGATAATTATATGCGTCTATCCAAAATCATGGTGCTCTAAATCCTCGTCATACTAGTAAGCAAGGCTACGATAATCACAGAGTCCTCGACTTAGGCACATACCTCTAGAATCATGGTATTTAACATTTTCGCGATGCCGCTAGCTTGGCTGCAAAAACTTTAAATTCTCACACCCGAGAAATATATCCAAAGTCAGACTATATGTCCTCACCATGCTGGCTAATGTGACTATAGAAGACTAGATTCCAAAACTCAGATGACCTAGCCCATATAATTTTATCGTGACAAAAATTAAATTAAATCAACAATGAATACCCAAAAATCAAATCAAATTTATCAACGAACATCAAAATTCAAAAATGAACAAAATCCATCAAAATACAAACTCAGATGCAACAGCTATCATCAAAATTCAAAATTTAACAATCATCCATCAAAATTAAATTCAACAACAGAAAGTAAAGATAAATCAAATTAAGGGAAAAAGAGTTTTCAAATCGAAGTTAAAATAAGATTCTCAAGGGTCGTCCCAGGAATCTCTCAAGGGATCCTAACTGTGATTGAGTACCTTCAAAATATAAGTCGATGACAGCTAGGAATACGAGGTCCACAACGAAGCTCAACCACCCTCATCCGAACCCCTCGTCCAATGCTTAACATCATCTCCTAGAATGTGAGGGGGATCGGCAACAAACCGACGATGAACAGATTGCTCAGCCTCAAGAAGACGCATCGCATTGATCTATTAATCATCATCGAACCTAAAATCCCTCAAAGTAGAATAAAAACTATTAAACTCAAGTTAGGCTTCTCACAGGCCATCGCTGGTGGCAATGACATCTGGCTCTTTCTTGCTCAAGAATTCAAATTCGGCATCATTCACGACTCTCCCCAAGCTCTCACCTGCTGGGTCGAACACCCGGCCCTCAAGTCTCGCTCCGTCCTCTCCGCTGTTCATGGCAGTTATGGCATCCCTGAGCGCAGATTGCTCTGGGCTGACCTGCCGAGGGTTCATTCCCAGGGTATCCCGTGGCTTTGCATTGGAGACTTCAACACGGTATCATGCAGAGAGGAGAAGTCTGGTGGTCGCCCTCCTCCCAAACCAGGCGATGGATGATTTCAACAATTTTACCTTCCTCGGACACCTCACCCCTATACCCTTCCTCGGTAGTGCTTTCACCTGGTGCAACATGCAGGAAGGACATCGACGACAATACTCCAGACTAGATCGAGCATTGATCAACGATGGCTGGACCGACATAGGCTTAATCACTAATCTCTCTCATCTAAACTCCACTGAATCTGACCACTCCCCTCTCCTCGTCCAGATCAACAACAACCACACCAGCAACAAGAAAGCTTTCCGCTTCCTAGACTTTTGGCGACACCACCCCCAATTCCAAAACATCGTGGCTTCTGCTTGGAACTCCGTCTCGGTCCTTGACCCGATGGCTTGTATGGCGGCGAAGCTCAAAGCCACTCGTAAGGCCCTTTCGTCCTGGAGCTTAGAGGCCTACGGCAATATTTTCCAGGCTATTAGGGAGGCAGAGGACGACGTCACTCACGCGGAGTCCGTTTTTGCCATTAACAGATCCCCAGAAGCCCACGCCTCCCTCAACCTTGCCAAAGCCCTCCTCAAATCCAGACTGAGAGTGGAGAACAAATTCTGGAAGCAAAAAGCAAGATCAACCTGGGACACCGACGGAGACCGGAATACCAGGTACTTCCATGCGTGCGTCAAAGGACGCAGGAACAAATTAAAATTATACCGAATCCTCGACGACAACGGCAACCTAGTTGAAGACCAGGCAGGAATCCAGGCCGCGGTGACGAACTTCTACTCCAAGCTCTTCACCAAAGAGCGGGTCGTTCACGACGAGATGCTTTTGTCGGTAATCCCTTCCCTCATTAGTGATAACGACAACGAGACCCTGCTAACCACCACTTCGATGGAGGAAGTCAAAGCTGTGGTCTGGTCCATTAATGAGCACAGTGCCCCAGGGCCGGACGGTTTTAACAGAGTATTCTTCAGAACATGCTGGAACATCATCAAAACTGATTTAGTCGAAGCCACAACTGCTTTCCTTCAAGGGGCCAGATATCCCAAGTCAATTTCATGCGCCAACATAATCCTTATCCCCAAGAAAGAAGACCCGAAAAACTTCAAAGACTTTCGTCCGATCAGTCTCTGTACCTTCACCAACAAAATTATATCCAAGATAGTCGCCTCTCGGATGTCTGATCTCCTCCCCAAGATCATCTCCGAATAGCAAAGCGGGTTCGTCAAAGGCCGCCATATAACAGACGACATCCTCCTTGCGCAAGAGATGATCACGTGCATGAAGTTCCCGTCGAGGGGGGGAACGTGGCCATCAAACTTGACATGGAAAAAGCTTACGACCGCCTTGACTGGCAATTCATGATTTAGGTTTTCAGGGCCTTTGGCTTTGCCGAAACATGGATCGACATTGTCTTCAGATCCATCAACAATGCGTGGTTCTCCACCGTCATCAATGGTCAGGCTACAGGATTCTTCCGTTCTACCCGCAGGGTTAGACAGGGGGACCTGCTCTCTTCCACCATTTTTATCATAGCAGTCGAAGCCCTCAGTAGAAGCCTTAATAATATGCCCAGAATGTCGGGTTTCAATCACTTCCACACCACCACCGGCTGTCCACTTATCACACACCTGGCCTACGCCGACGATATCCTCATCTTCTCCTCCGGAGACAGCGGTTCGATGGAAGTAATTTTGAGAACGATCTCCAGATACACCTCCTGCTCCGGTCAGCGCGTCAACAGCAACAAGAGCGTCATCTACACTCATCACAAAGCAGACAGAACCCGCGCTACTCTGCTCGCCAACATGACCTCCTTCAGCACGTCATACCCCCCCTTCCTTTACCTCGGATGCCCTCTAGTGTATGGTAAGGCTAACTCAGGTATATTCGAGCCCCTTGTTGACAAGATCCGCAAACTCATCGCAGGATGGCATAACGCTACCTTATCCCCAGGGGGCAAAATGATTCTCATCAAACACGTCCTTTCATCCATCTCGATGTACATCCTGGCCGTTTGCTCCCCACCCTTGAAGGTACTCTACTCTCTCGAATCCCTATTCGCCAGGTTTTTCTGGGGCCATAGCGACGGCAAGGACAAACACCACTGGGCCGGATGGGAGTCGATGGCCAAACCTACTGATGAAGGAGATCTGGGCTTCTGCAGACTTGCCCACATCGTGGACGCCTGCTCTATTAAGCTATGGTGGAAGTTGCGCACCGAGACCTCCTTATGGACGAGATTCATGAGAGCAAGGTACTCCAGATTCTCCCATCTGTCGGAAGCATGCACTAACAACAGATCCTCATCTTCGTGGCGTCGCATCGCACGGGGTCGCAGCATCGCCGAACCACTCATTCGTCTTCAGTTGGGAGACGGCCGCTCCCCGGCCTGTCTGGAACGGTGGTTAGGAACAGATATCATACATCCCAACACCCTTACTCCGCAGGGCTGCGAAATTAGAGATCTTTGGGAGGACGGCTCCGGATGAAATTGGAGGAAGTCAGAGATTGGCTGGGCCAGCCGGCAGCCAGCCGCCTTCTTGCGGCTAATCTGCAGATTTCAGAAACACGCGACACCTAAAAATGGTCTCCCAACCCGGGTGGGACATTCACCTTGGCCTCCGCCAGACTCGTTGTCAGAGACAGAGGAGTGCCGAACATCGTTTATGTCAAATTTTGGCAAGCATGCCTTCCTATCAAATGGTCTATCCTCATTTGGCGTGCTATTCGCCGGAAGATCCCGACGAATGACATTATCGGAACTATGGGATTCAGCCTCGCTTCCAAATGTCACTGCTGTGAGGAACACAAGTCGGAATCAGCAGAACACATTCTTCTTTCGGGAGATCTGGCGGCAGGCATATGGTCCAAGCTCCACAACAGTCTTAACATTGCTCAATCGACTGGGGGCTTCTACGATCTTCTGGCCTTCTGGAGCCGATCCCACGGGCATCAGATCGTAGCAGCCGCCGGTATTTGAGTTCTTTGGAAGAACAGGAACAAATTCAGATACGAAGGACGCCAAATCCACCATACACAGTTGTACAAAGAGGTCATCAGACAATGCTACAAAGTCCGGAGGCGCTGCTCTCACGTCTCCAACTCGTTCTGGGAAGCCCTGGCTTAGGCCGCCTCCCCCCTTCTTTTTGGCGTGCGCGTATCGCACTTGTCTTTTTCTGTCCTTTCAGTGCGTTTAACGCCCTTACTTGTATAGGCTACGGCATTTTACGCCTATTTCTTCAATAAAAGTTGGGGTTTCTTTAAAATATATATATATATATATATATATATATATATATATATATATATATATATATATATATATTTAAATATATATATATATATATATATATATATATATATATATATATATATATGCTAGAAACGGACATGGAACCACAATGAAATAAAATTATTTTCAAATTAGAAGAAACGACAACATGCACACGATCACATTATATCTACGCAAATAAAATTCATAAGTCATAAATACAACGATATTTACGTGAAAATTCTAACAAAAAAAAATTACGATCACATTGACTTTTTAGTTGGCAATTATTGACACGAATTATATTCAACACCTCTCTCTCTCACTCACTCACACTCTCTCTCTCTCTCTCTCTCTCTCTCTCTCTCTCTCTCTCTCTCTCTCTCTCTCTCTCTCAGTACCCTACACAGAACGAAAGCTCAAATTGATAGTTCTGGTGTTGACAAAAAATAAGCTCAACTCGTGGTCTAAAGAGATTTTCCGTAGAAATTGCATATAGCGTGTATAATACACTTACTTGACTCAAGCTAAATCTCCACCAGCTAGTTCGCCGCTCTTGAGGCAACAAAGGTTCACACTTGAGCACAGTTTGAAAGAGGATGGAATGGCCTGAATATTATGTCCTCTTCCATAATTAGCTCTGTTGAACTACACAGATCACTCAACAATGGCACAACAATTAATACTGAAACCATGTACTTCTCGAGGTATGTATGGGTTTATTTTATGAAAAATAAATCAGAAACTCTTTCAAAGTTCAAAGAGTTCAAAAAGACAACAGAAGCGGAGATTGGTAGAAGCATACGATGTCTACGCACTGACAATGGGGGCGAATACACCTCACATGAGTTTTCAGATTTCCTTCAGGAGTCCAGAATAAATCACCAATTCACTTGTGCTAATACTCCACAACAGAATGGTGTCTCCGAAAGGAAGAACAGACACCTGGCAGAAGTGTGTCGAAGTATGCTTCATTCGAAGAATGTTCCTGGACGATTTTGGGCAGAAGCAATGAAGACTGCAGCCTTTGTGATTAATAGGCTTCCTCAACAAAGGTTATCTTTTCTCTCTCCATTTGAAAAAATATGGAATATGAAACCCACTGTTAGTCATTTTCGAGTATTTGGATGTGTATGCTATGTATTTGTTCCTGATCACTTACGTAGCAAAATGGAGAAAAAGGCTGTTAGGTGTATCTTTGTGGGATATGACAATCAAAGAAAAGGATGGCGTTGCTGTGATCCAACGACTGGGAAATGTCATACATCTCGAAATGTGGTGTTCGATGAAGCTTCCTCATGGTGGGCCTCTAACAAAGAAGCACTACCAGATTCAAATATTTTTAAGGAGGAATTAGAAAATTGTCAAATACAATTTGGCAATGAAATTGAAACTGCAAATGATGAAGAAGGCGTCGAAGAAAATACAACTCAAAATCCTTGGCAAACAGGTGCTGCAAATAATGAAGAAGGCGTCGAAGAAAATACAACTCAAAATCCTTGGCAAACAGGTGTCTACCAAAGGCCTAGGGAAGAAGGCGAACCAAGCGAAGCGGAAACTCCACTCAGAAGGTCAATAAGAACCAAAAAGCCAAATCCCAAGTATGCCAATGCCGCAATTGTGCAAGAAGCAGAGGCAAAGGAACCAGAGATATTTGAGGAAGCAAATCAGAATATGGAGTGGAAGAAAGCAATGGAAGAAGAAATTATTGCATTGGAACGAAATCAGACTTGGGAACTCGTGCCAAAGCCAAAGGATGTGAAGCCCATCTCCTGCAAATGGGTATACAAATTAAAGCACCGCACAGATGGATCAATAGAGAGACATAAAGCTCGTCTCGTAGCCCGAGGGTTCTCTCAGCAGTATGGACTAGACTATGATGAAACGTTTAGTCCAGTTGCAAAGCTTACAACTGTACGAGTTCTGCTAGCGCTTGCTGCAAGCAAAAGTTGGAACTTGTGGCAGATGGACGTAAAGAATGCATTTCTACACGAAGAGCTGGATCGAGAGATCTACATGAACCAACCAATGGGTTTTCAGAGTCAAGATCATCCTGAGTATGTATACAAGCTTCGGAAGGCACTCTATGGGCTAAAACAAGCACCAAGAGCATGGTATGGTAAGATTGCTGAATTTCTCACTCATAGTGGCTATTCAATAACATCTGCAGATTCTAGCTTGTTCATCAAAGCTAAAGGAGGAAAACTAGCTGTTGTGCTAGTATACGTGGATGATTTAATCATCACAGGTGATTGTGAAGAAGAAATTCTCCAAACCAAGGAGAATTTGTCTGTTCGATTTCAGATGAAAGAGCTAGGACATCTCAAGTACTTCCTTGGTCTAGAGGTCGACCGTACTCAAGAAGGATTATTTCTCCACCAACAAAAATACTCTAAAGATCTGGTGAAAAAGTTTGGTATGCTTAAAAGCAAGCCAATCTCAACGCCAATGGAGCCGCACGCCAAAATGTGTGCTCATGAAGGGCAAGATTTGGAAGATGCAACGATGTATCGACAATTGGTAGGAAGTCTAATCTACTTGACTTTAACAAGGCCAGATATTTCTTTTGCAGTTGGTGTCATGAGTCGTTACATGCAAACTCCAAAGAAATTTCATTTGGAAGCAATTCGGCGAATCCTGCGATATGTGAACAACACACTTGACTATGGTATTATGTTCAAGAAAGGTGGAGATTGCAAAATAAATGGTTACTGTGATGCTGACTATGCAGGAGACCATGATACCCGACGCTCAACTACTGGATATGTTTTTATGCTTGGGTCCGGAGCAGTTTCTTGGTGTAGCAAGAGACAACCAACTGTATCTTTGTCAACTACCGAAGCAGAATACCGGGCAGCAGCAACGGCAGCCCAAGAAGTCACTTGGATCATGCAATTACTAAAGGAGTTGCATCAGCCAACAGAGTATAGTGTTCCTCTGTATTGTGACAACTTGTCGGCAATACAGTTAGCAGAAAATCCAGTCTTTCATGCAAGGACAAAGCACGTGGAGGTGCATTACCACTTTATTAGAGAGAAGGTCTTGCAAGAAGTAATCAAGTTGGAGCATGTCGGAACAGAAAATCAAGTTGCAGATTTACTTACAAAAGGCTTGAGTGGTAATAAGATTGAGAACTTCTGCCACATGCTAGGCATGGTAAAAAAGAGTTGAAGCTGGTATTGAGAGGGAATGTTGAACAAGTCAAGACCAGCTATTATCCAGTCACTTTCCTTTTACCTATTCTATTGTCTATTATTCAGTCATTTCCTTTTACCTATTCTATTGTGTTTTGTCCTATTCTTTAGGAATTATGAAACAACAGCCTGATATCAGGAGTACATTGTAGTGTTCTGCCTATATAAGGCTTCCAACTTAGCTGAATAAAATAACAATCATAAAGCAATCTATCCTCTTTGTTTCAGTATTAATTGTTGTGCCATTGTTGAGTGATCTGTGTAGTTCAACAAGCTCTCCCTCAGGTGTCAGAAAACTTTTATGTTCTAATTGTACTTTAAGGTTAATTTATGTCATGGTGTTATTCGGTCCGGGCCGGGCCGGCCCGCGGCCCACAAAATTCGGGCTCGCCGGGCTTGGGCCGGGCCCAGCCCAGACCGGGCGTGAAGACGGACCGGGCCTGGCCCGGCCCGGTTGAAATTTTGCAAACCCAGCCCGACCCAGTGGCCCGGGCGCTGGACGGGTCGGACCTAATCGGGCTCGGACCGGGCCTGTGCGGGCCGGGTTTTGGCTATTTTTTTTATTTTTTTTTTCCATTTTTATCATCTTAACCTATTATATAAGCTAATGTAGTTTTTGAACACCAAACTAATAAGAGAAATTGGTTACAGAAGTGGGTTTAAAGTTCCAGTTCGGCAGGTCTTAGGTTCGAATCTTGCAACATACAAAAAAAATTCTAAAAAAAAAAAAAAATTCTTTACGGGCCGGGCCGGGCTCGGGCGGGGGGGGGGTGGGGGGGGGGAGGCCCGACCCGACCCGTTGGGGGGTGGAGGGCCGGGCCGGTTCGGACCTCGGACGGGCCGGGCCGGCCTGATTTGACCGCGGGCCGGTCCGGGCCTGGGCCGGGTATCGGGCTAACCGGCCCACTCTACACCATGAAATTTATGTCATGACTGTTATGATTAGTTCCCTTCATATCATCTTGGCACATAAGATATGGAGGGCCATCTTTAGGGCCAACTAATTATACAAAACAAATTCATTTAAATAGTTTGTATTTGTAAGTACTTGATTAAATTTGCTTGGGTTTTGATTACCAAGTTATTATTTTATAATTTGGCTTATTTTCAACTTAATATATTTTTTGGAGATGTCCGGAAATGCATACGGAACTTTGTGCATGCTGAACATGGCTTTTGGGCCTATTGCCTCCTAACTCACATCATTTATAAATAGAATGAATAATACGTTCCCGTGGCTCGATCCACTAATCTTTTGCCACTCAGCCAGTATCGTATACCTTTTTCGGAAACCACAATAGTCACTCGTACTTAATGCTTTGAATTTTCATGTTTTCTAACTAAATATTTAATTATTTATTAGTCTAAATAACATAAATTATTGGTCTCCTAGCAAATAATAGGGAAGTAAAATAATAAAAATATTTCTCTAACAAAATTTTAAAATAACAAGATAAATACGAAAAAATACCTTAACCTAAACGGGTAACAATAAGGCTAGAATTTTCAAAAACTATTTTTAACGTCTTGGTTATCTATAGAAAAAGGAATAACTACCAATACAGAAATTTTCATCTAGAGGGATGAACTTCGTAAAAATGGCAGCAAACATGAAAGTTTCTAAAATTTCTGTTTAGAGGAACACATCGTCATCTTAAATAGTGGTTCTGCTGACATGGCAAATTGTCGTGGCTGAATGGACGTGCCATAAGAGATGGCGGCCACGCTGATGGGGCATAGCCCTCGCCATCATAGATGGCGGTGATTCATGGTTTTGTAGGTGTGATGTGCATGTGCCCCAACTCCATATCAAACATCAAAACTCTAGTAATTGGTCATCATCCCATCTAGTTTGCAAGCATTTGATTTAGGGGGGATTTGCTAATCCATATATGTGTGAAGTATTGATTTGTGGATATGCAACACACACTGACTGACTAGAGGCTTTGTGGCCCCCAACCTCTTTGAAATTACAAATGGAAAAGGCAGGTTGATTCATATTATTGCTTGCAAGGTTAGAAGCAGGCATCTTGGCAGTGGGCTACGCCATGGCAGGTTGATTCATATTATTGAATTGCCGTGGCAGGTTAATTCATATTATTGCCAACGCCCGCTATTCTCTATGGCACGGGCTAGGCTACCTCAGCGTGGCCGTCATTACTAATGGTGCGGCTGCTACCCTGTTAGTCCCACCGCCATCTCTGATGGCAAGCAAATCCTATTCAGCCACGGCAGTTCGTCATGTCAGCTTAAGTGCCATTTAAGATGCCGATGTGTCCCTCTAAATGAAAATTTTAGAAATTTTTCTATTTGCTGTCATTTTTATGAACCTTCTGGATAAAAATTTATGTTACCAATATTAGCGACAAAAACGTCTTAAAAAGACAAAATGACAGTTAATATACTAGTCAACTATCGGAAGCTAGCAACTTGCTAATGCTCACTAGTTGAGAGTATTTGGTTACTACTATAAAAAGTTCAGAATATTTTATTACAAATTAGGCAATTAAGTTTTGCTCCTTGTTGAATGAAACAGTTCTTTTCTTTTGATCCATCTTCTTTTGCTCTATTATTCTAGCCGAAGTCTTATAACCAAACAATGGAGTGTTGAAATCTCCCTCGTCAGTGTAAAAGTCCTCGACATCCGAACTCAAACGAAACCATACAACAATATTATCATCATATATATGGCCAACCCTGGCATATGGTGAATGAGTCCATTTTTGTTCACCCACTAAAACTAAACGGAATGTTCACCTTCCAATAGAAATATAACACTTGTTCCGACACATTAGTTGTTCAAGGTTCAACTACTACATGCATGCTGCATTTTCCAAAGCTACCTTAATAATTAACGTCATGAACTATGTTATTTGCTGCCCATTAATTCTTGGTAGGTGGATCCATATATATATATATATATATATATATATATATATATATATATATATATATATATATATATAAAACAATATTATCGTCATTTGCCACTCCATATTTGTTTCAATAACTTCCTAGATAGTAGTATACTCCAGATAGAAATCAAAGTCGAAGTTCTTCTAGAAGCTGTCGACTCAACAAACTATTTGATCAACTGACTAGTCCCCTGATCAACTCAGGGTGTTACATGGGCCGGTTTGGCCCGAACTCGTCCGAGCCCGGCCCGGTTCAGCCCGGTCCGAGCCCGTCCACTAGTGCATCCGGTCCGGGCTGGGTTCACCCGCCCAAGCCCGGCCCGGCAAGGACCGATTTTTTTTTTTTTTTTGCATTCAGCGTTAGGCCCGTTTCAGCCCGGCCCGGTCAGGCCCGCCCAGGCCCGAGCCAAGCCCGGTCCGGCCGGCTAAACCGGATTTTCCAAAAAAAATTTAATCATAGTTTCCCTTTTACCAAATACTTCCATTTTTTGACCGTTTTATGACCGTTATAGGGGGTATTTTGGTCTTTTTGACCAAAATGACCCAAAATTCTTTACAACAACTCTATTTTGAGGGTATGGGGGGTCATTTGGCTTCCAAAAAATTCTATAAATTGGCCATAAAACTTTTATTTCAAACACAAACAATTCCATCATTCTCACAAAAAAATCCAAATCACAAGAAGATTTCAAAAAAGTTGTGCTCTAAGTTCCGGCGATCTACGACTTCCCGATCAAACAATTTCAGCGATCTACGCCTTCCTCTTTCTAATTATTTTTTTATTTACATTTACGAAATAGTTTTCCTTCCTCCATCTCTCTAGTTTTTTGCAAAGAAAACTAATTTATTTATTTTTTTTTCGGGTATCCTCCTCCATCTTTATAATCCTTTATATATTTTGATTTATCTTTTTAAAATGGCCGGACAAGGTTCAAACCAAGCTAATGATGCTTTTGAAATTTAAAATTCTTTTTTTGAGAAAAATCTTATTCCTGACGATTTAGTTGGTTCTCCTCCTGAAGTTGGTAGCAATGTACCAAATGTTGTAAAGAGAAAGCAAAAAGCAAAAGTTGAGAATTTTTTATTCTTCTTAATGAAACAACCTGATGGCTCACTTGTTTTAGATCAAAAAGGTGAAGCAGTTCTGTACGGGCCCAATGCAAGAAATATTCCCGTATATACAAATGGAAGAGGGGAGGTGGCGCGGGCACACTCTCAAGACACTACGATACTTGCTACGGTCCAAGCTCAATTCCTACGACCCAAACTCATATAAGTTTTGGAGGCACTACGGCTTCTTCGGTGGGTACGTTTTCCTATTCAGCTTTCCGTCATAAAACTGAATTTACTAAATATATTATTGTTGATGAACTTCCATTTACTTCGAGTGAAAGTGAATCTTTATATGATTATGCGACAATTACTTTAAATCCATGTTTTCATAAAGTTACTAGAGGCGCTGCTAGAAAAGAGGCTATTAGACTCTTTAAAAAATGAGACTTTCTTTAAAAGAAACGTTTTTGTATGCTAATAAACTAGCTATTACTTCTGATGTGTGGACAAATAAACAAAACTATGCTTATATTTGTATCACAGCACACTATATAGATTTATTGTGGATGTTGCAAAAGCGCATCATCTGTTTAAAAACTTTAGAATTTCCACACACGGGCTCCACAATTGCCACTTGTATTTCAAAACACTTGCGTGACTTTGATGTTCACAACAAGATTCAATCTGTATCTTTTGATAATGCTAGTAATAATACTGCTGCTATTAATTCATTGTCTTTACTATTTTAACCTATTTTGGAAGGTAGATTATTGCATATTAGGTGTGCCTGCCATATTATTAACTTAGTTGTAAAATAATGTCTTGAATTTTTTAGTACACATTTAGAAACTCTCAGAAATTGTTTACACAGCTTGAACACGTCTCCAAGTAGGTAACAAGCTTTTAAGAACACATGTACACATTTTAGTATTCGTTTTAGAAGATTTGTTAAGGATGTTCCACATAGATGGAATTCGACATATTTAATGTTGAAATCCGCACTTCCGTTTAAGGATGCTATTACATATTTTTGTAACATTGATCATAATTTTGAATATCCAGTAACTGAAGATGATTGGATAGTTGCTACTTCTATATGTGAATTTTTTGAAATTTTTTACAAGGCTACATGCACTCTTTCGGGTGTATATTATCCTACTGCTTGTTTAGCTTTACGAGAACTTTTTAACATGTCTTGCTTGTTTTCTAAATATAGAAATGTTTTAAATTTTGACTATGTTGTCAAGAGAATGGAAGCTAAATTTACTAAATATTGGGGTGATGTATCTCTTTTATACTGTTTGTCTGCCATTTTTGATCCTACCATCAAATTAGATGGTATAGAAGTTTTATTGGATGGCTATGCATATAACATGGAACTTAATCTTATGGATTTGAAATTAGAAGTAAAGGTAGTTTTAGAAAGATTAGTACTACTTTATGAAGATAATGTTGTGCCGACCCGACCCACTCAAGTTGGTACAAGTAGTAGCTCTGGCGTAGAGGACCACACCCTTCGTTTATTATGAAGGAAGAAACAAAGACAATCTTCCCAACCCACTCAAGAGTTGTCTTTGTATTTAAGTTCTTATGAAGAAGAAGAGGAATCTTCAAATCACTTCACCATTTTAGAATGTTGGAGAAAAACGACAAAAGATTTCCTATACTTTCTATAATTGCACGTGATCTACTAATGGTGCCGGTGTCCACAGTAGTATCGGAGTCTTATTTTAGTGCAGGATCAAGGATGTTGAGCCTAAAGAGGAGCCGGTTGAAGCCGGATATCTTGGAAGCTTGTGTTTGCGTTCAAGATTGGATTTTAGCAAAAAAAAAGAACCCAAAACAAGAGGGATGAAGCTTATGACATCAATGAGCTGGACCTCAGATCGCTTGGATTGGATGAAGCTTCTGCAACCGAGGAGGAGGAGCAAGAAGAATGACTCAAGTCTAAGGTATGACCCTCAAAAAAAATATTCAAACTTTCAAACTTCAAAAAAAAAACTTTAAAAACTTTTAAAAATTTAAACTTTACAAAAATTTAAAAACTTTTAAACTTTAAAAACTTTTAATTTAAAAAATTTAAAAAAAAACTTTATTAAAAACTTCAAAAACTTTAAACTTATATCTTAAAAATACTTTAAAAGTACTTTAAACTTTAAACTTAAATCTTAAACTTTAAACTTAAAAAACTTTCAAAAAATACTTTAAACTTTAAAACTTTAAACTTAAAAATAAAAACTTTTAAAACTTAAAATTTAACTTTAAAACTTAACATATAACTTTAAAAGTACAACTTTAAAAGAAAACTTAAAAACTTAAAAAAAAAACACAAAAACTTAAAAACAAAATTTTTTAACTCTGCATATGACAAGCAAAGCTTGTCTTGCCGGTCCCAAGCCTGGATAAAAGAGGAGGAAAAAATTAAAAAAAATTAATAAAAAATAAATTTAAAAGATTAAAATTAAAAAATTAAAAGAATATAAAAGTTAAAAGAAAATGTGAAAATAAAAAAAAAATGAAAAAACCAACTTAAACTGGACCGGCCCGTCCACGACCCGGACACAGCCCTACCCAGACCGGGTCTCTGGGCCGGGTTGGGTCTTCTGAAGTTAAATCGGGCCGGCCAGGCCCCGCCCGCTAGGTGAACCGGTCCGGGCTGGGCCCGGACCAAGCCCGGTCAGATCGGATTTTCGATGGCGCGGGCCGGTCCGGTTCAGCTCGAATGACACCCTGATGATCAACTGATGTTCCGCCTTTTTTGGTTTCAAAGCGATTATCTTTTTATCTTACATTTCAAGTCCACTGGTAGTTTTTTTGAGCTAATCATAAATGTTGAATTTGTACACGGAAGACTGTTGGGGGTGTTGGCTGCGTGCGCTTTTGAGCGCACACACAAAGGACAAAACTCAAATTCTACTCCTTTTATTCCACATTGGCTGTAGAGTTGGCGTTACTTGTGCATTTATTGATTTACCTCATATTGTTCCATTGAAATATCATGTGGGAGCCCTATGGACCACATGCGCACGCCGCCGCCGCCGTCTGGCCTGGCTTGGTTCTGCGAGCGTAACGTGTGCGGGTACACTCCCACATCTGCGGGCGCCGAATGCCGATTCCACTACCAAAATATATCATATTGGCGATGCCTAACAACGTCGCTAAACAGCAAAAAAAATGTCGCTAACTTCTGACAGCGACGTTTCAGGCATGTCGCGTTATTCATGGTCGCTAACTTGTAAAACGTCGCTATTCGTCTCTACAGCGACGTCATTCGACGACGCTCGACGTCGCTAGTTTTAGCGACGTTTATCGACAAAAATGTTGCTAATTAGCGACGTAAGATTTCGTTGTTGATTGTCGTTGTCCATTCAGGTTTTAGCGACGTTACAGTCAGAAATTAGCAACGTTTTCCAACTCTATATCTGGCAATTTTTTGGTTGCCATGTCATCATTTTTGAGACGTTTTGCGACGTTACGATACTTGAATACCGACGTTCGGTTACTAGATTTGCTGACCTGTACAGTTTGCCACGTCAACGTATCTGCGACGTTCTGCGACGATTAGCAACGTTTTGATTCTCAATTTTGTGACGTTCTAGCGACGTATGTACGAAGCATTGCTAAACGTCGCTAATTCCAAAAAAATGTAAAAAAATAGAATGTAGTATGCATTTCACATAAATAACAGTTACATTAAAAATATTGTACCTATATTTAGAGTTTCAGTTTGCAAATAATAGACCCGGAGCAACTCTCCGTAGAATTTTTTGTGTTCGCCAACCCCTTCGGTGGAACAATCAACACCGATAAACCAATATAGAGACAAATAATAATAATGCACTACCAATAATTTAATAAATAGAATCGAATGATCGGAAAGACAAGAAATAGCCGGATGGATACAATAGGTCACTGTTTCACTTAACAAAATGCCTAAAATTGGCTTTTGAAAAAAACGAGAAAAAGTACAATTTTAGGCATTTTGTTAAGTAAAACAAAATGGCGACTCTGCTGGGAACGACTTTCTCCTCTGACGAGAAAGCAATTGCTCAATATGAAGGTGTGTCGATCGGATCAACAAAGAAGACTCTGGTTGTTCAATTCGACCAGACTGCTTACGAAGAAATGCTCCAAACTGGGGGTAGTACTCGCTGCTCTAATGTTCAAAAATCACGAAAAGTGTGAAAAGTTTGGATTCCTAAGTCCAAAGCATCCTCTGATCTCACTGCTGTCTCTAAAGGTAAAGGAATTCTTCCCAATCCTATTGTGAAGGCTTCCGTCTGTGACGAGGCAGTCTCTACTTCAGTGTTGCGCCCTCGGCGTAAAAATTAGTCTCCCGTTTATGACGTGGTAGACACCCAAGTCTTGCGCTCTGCGCGTAAAAATCAGTCTCCCGTCCGTGACGTGGTAGACACTCAAGTCTTGCGCTCTACGTGTAATGGTAAATCTTCCGTCTGTGATGTGGCGGATATTCATGTTTTGCGCTCTACGCGTACAAGTAAATCTTCTGTCGGTGACATGGTAGATAAAGTTCACAATGATGCCTTTGCATCTAAAATAAATTTGCCTACACGTATGTAGCATAAAAATAAGAATTCTATTGTTGGTAAAACTTCAGTTTTTCACCAACAACCTTCTTATACTGCTTTACGCAAGGTACTAAACCTTCAGATTACGTGTAATACTGATGGAGTTCTTTGTGCACAAAAATCTCAGGATTTACGCACACAGCTCCAGGCGCGTAAAAATATACAGTTTGGTTCTGTTAATGCAGCCAGCAATCTTCTTTATACGCAAGGGACTAAACGTTCTCTGTCCCAAATATAATAAAGAAGACGACTGTAATGTCCCAAATTTGCGATACGTATTTAGTGTACGTATACGTGTTTTGGACCCATATTTTATTCAGTCATGATTAGTTATCTTGGTTTATTTTGCATTGACTTGGTTTTATTGGCATTGATAGTTTAAATGGTTTTAATGGTTCATTGGTTTATTTTTGGATTAGCGAGGCTTGGTTTATTTCATGATTCAATTGGTTTAAATTGCTAAAGAGAGAGTTATTGGCCTTGACTTGGTTCACCTTGGTTTATCTTGGCTTGGTTTATTCCTGGGTTGGTTCGGCTTGGTTTGGTTTGCTTGGTTCATTATGAACCATAGGGGTGAACCCCCTACCTACATGCACCATCCCCATTTATTAACCACCTTTTTCCTTTCTCTCTCTTCATTAATCATCTTCTTCTTCCTCAATTACTCCTCACCTACCAGAGGGAGAGAGGGGTCTAGGCAAGTGCAACTTGCTTCATGAAGGAATTCCAATTTTATTGCTTCATTCTCTTCCTTACAGCATTTTAACTTACTTTAGTACTTGGCATTTCTACTTTCTATGGCTAGATTCTTGTAGATCTAAGTTTATACTATTTTCGGATTTTTGGGTTTTGATCTACTTAATCTTGTTATTATCAAGTTTTAATGGTTCCATGTTGTAGAGAATTTCGTTATGCCCTATTTTGACCTATGAAAGTTCAGATTTGGACTCTGGATGAAAGGTTCATGGAGCTTGGGAGCCATGGCTTGAAGAGTTCTTCTCTTCGGAAGGATGGAGAAGAAGAACTGTTCACAGCCGCATGAACTTGGCCGCATAGTCTTTATGCGGCAAGTTTTCTTCCTGCCGCATAAGCCTTGCTGTACTGTTTAGTCGCATGGCCTATGGCGCAAGGACTAACTCCTCAGTTGCATAAAGGTTTAATCCTCGGCCGCATGAACTTTCAATCCCAGCCGCATGACTTAGGACCATTATTTTAGCCGCATTTGACTTAATTCGGGCCGCATGGACTTGATTGGTTATTTTAGCCGCATGAACCCTTGATTGAATCCTAGCCGCATGGAGACCCGCTCATTTCCAGCCGCATTGGACTGAGCCGCATGCGCCCTGTTTTGCCTGGCCGTATGGGGACTAGTCCTTACCCAGCCGCATGAGTTGATCCTGCCGCATATTGTTCCCAGCCTCATGAGCTAGTCTCTATCCTGACCGCATGAGAGATTATTTTCTGGCCGCATAAGAGTTCACTCTTGGCCGCATGAGCCTAATCTACCTGAGCCGCATGAGCTCGATTTCTGCCCCGCATTGATCCAGCCGCATGGACCGATCTTCCTAAGCCGTATATACCTGTTCTTCCTGAGCCGCATGGCTCTCCAATAGTCCTGTGTACTATTATTTTATTACTATTTGCCCATGTCTTGTAACCCCTTTATTGTATATTTTACGTCCATTTTATATCCTTACGCCTTTTGTCCAGAACTTGATTGACATGATTGAATGACAAACTGACATGACATGATAGTGGCCCGCCGTGGCGCACTCCTGACAAAGTACACTTGGCATGATAACCTGACCTGATATATCTTGAACAGCTGTTACGACGGCTACCTGACATGACCTGACCTGTATAAGTAACCTGGACACCGTGGGCGATTGTGCTTGTACAAATAATCCAGTCATGTCTTGCATCATGTCTAGGAGGGGACTCCTGAGTACCACGGTCAGGAGTAACTACTGAAATGGACTAAGGTTAACGACTAGAATAATTCACTAGTCATGAAGAGATGTTCCCCAGTTACAGGCGATCCCGTTATCCCGGCCGCAAATGTTTGGACTTGTAGCCTGCCGACGAGTAGGGCACATTTCTAGCCCACTGTTATGTGGGGCACCCACCATTGTCACTTAAATGATTGAACTCTATTGTCACTCTAATGTATTATACTCTCTAAATTGTCACTATAATGTTCGCCTGGATAACCTGGATAGCTGCAGGGCCTGTGACTACTTGGAGCATCTTATTGTATCTTGCTAGTAACTAGGATTGTGATAACCCTAGTTAGTTAATGTAGGAAGCCGTAGGCAATGATTGGCCGTGATTGCTTGGATGGAGTCTAGTCCAGTATAGTATTGTCTAGAAGTGATTGATTGAAAGATTGTACCAGAATGATTCAATGATTGTCACTCCAGATTGTTACTATAACGATTGTACTCTATTGTCACTCTAGCGTATTGCACTCTTCATTGACTCTTTTATCATTGTACTATCTCCTTTTCACCTTAATGATCGGCACCTTTAGCAATAAATGATCAGAGACTAAGTTCTGTTCAGGCGAAGGGTTACAATCTCGGTCCTTGTTTGGTTTAAGGATTGTAACCTGGCTTCCGGAATAGTACCTTCGTCTTCTCTTCATATATTGTCCAGCTATATTTTATTTAGCATGATTCTCTAGTTATTGTATGTCAATGATGCCTCACTTAATTATTTTCTCTGATTGGGATAAGTGCATTGGTAGTGCACAAACCTCAATCTGTGTTACTTATTGTTGTTTTCTTACATATTGAATGATAATGATTTGTTGGTTTTAGTTCTTAAGTGAAGCCTCCTTTGTGGTACTTGCTCTTTCTGGAGTCTGACCCAGCTGGTTTTGTATGGCCAGATACCGGAGCAGAACCGAAGGATCTTCCTGCTTTTCAGCCCGATGGTGGTCACCAGGCGTAACCAGGGCATCGAGTGGGTTTCTTTTGTTCTTCCACTGTAATACTGTAAATTATTCTTTTGAGGCGTTTAGCCGACGAGCAAGTGTTAGCTCGATTGTACTTATTTACTGTCCGCCTACGGACTGTAACATGATTGACAAGCCCCGGGGGTTGATCATGTATGACTGAACTCTTGCTAGTCCTCACATTTTGTAACGACTAGCTTCATGATCATTCCGAATATATAATGTATGGGATGCCTTACTATTGTGTATTTGGTGGTCTGACATCTTGTAACTATTATTAGTTGGTTGAGATTGAGACAATAGGCTATTTTATGACCTTAAGAGACTGATGGATTGTAGTGAAACCCTCACATATCTAGACAGCCGTGACCGTATAGCGGTGTGGATTCCATTCCGTTATACGTAGCTGGCTATGTCTGCCCCCGCTCTCCAGTATTCTGGTTCTGGGGCGTGACAACAACTCCTTCCACTCCTTCTGATTTACGCGAGTTACTTGTACAAAAGCATAAAAACAGAAAATCTTCTGTGATACTCTTCCAAGAAAATCATCATTGTGAGTGTCACCAGATTGTAATCAAATGTTGCTGTTCAACTTCTAGACGGTCAATTTTTGACCGATTAAGCTACAATGTGCCTCAGCAACAAGTTGATGATCAAGAACATGAGTTGTCCTATGAATCAGTCAATATGGCATCTCATATCAATAGAGGACGACGTCCAAGATGTAATTCGTCCCGGACTCCAAGCCAACAACAGTTCAACCGACTCCTTGACACTTTTGAAGGGGTATATCAGCATACTCGGTCAAGAAGTCAAAGATCGTTGCAATCTTCAGGTTCAGAAGCTGGAGGTACCAGTCTTTGGAGTTAGAAACTGATAGCGTTGATTCATACCTCTACACCAATCCTTCTGTATGTTCAAGGGAGGTTGAACCTTATGTTATCGGAGAAGAACTAGAGAAGTCTACTTCTAATACAGAGCAACGTATTTCAGCAGTGGAACAATCACTGAAGGATATGCTTGCCATGATGCAAAATATGCATCAAATAATAATGACTCAGCAAACTGTTCAACCAGCAGTGGTAACACCGGTACAGGTAGCAGCGCAAACTCAAGATAGTCAAGGGATTGACATACCTTTGAATAATCTTAATCAAGAGCCTGCTATCAATCAAAACTCCGTATCTCCTGATCCTCTCACTCTAGAAGATATACCACCTCCGGTGGGGGTTATGGTATATCCACCCACTATTCAGTCAAATGTGCTTCCTCAAACTAGTGAAGCTATTCAAGCAGTGCGTGAGTTAAAATCACAGTTTGAGGTTCTTAAGCACAAAGATCAGCTCCAGAGGTTAGGGATCAAGCAACCTTATCCTCCCACTGGAATGATGTGCATTTTTCTCCAAAGTTCAAGCCACAGTCTATGGTGTTATTTGATGGAAAGACTTCTCCAAGTCAATATATCAATTATTTTGATATTATAACTGTGCATCTGCAAAAGAATGATGCTTTTCTCACCCGAGTCTTTATAAGGTGTTTGACGGGTTCAGCATACGACTGGTATCGCATTCTACCCGACAATTACATATCATCTTTTGACGAGTTTAAAGCAATGTTTCTCTCCCGTTTCTATGAATGAGGAATGGACATGAATATGTCCTCCTTAATAGAAATTAAACAAAAAGAAAAGGAGGATACTCGGACGTTTATTGAACATTTTCGACAGGCTACTTTGAATATGCCTCCTGTTATGCCAGATGTTCTTATGACCTCTGAATAAATATTAAGTTTACTTCTTTTCTTATCTATCATGTCCATATGGCCTCTGAATAGATATTAATCTTTTTTTTGAGTTGTTACGATCTGTTACGTTCATATTACCTCTGATAGTATTGTATACTCTAAAAAGAAAACAAGATTCATTATCTATCATGTCCACATTACCTCTGGATAGATATAATCTACTTTGTTGAGTTTAGAAAGACTTATCATGTACATATTACCTCTGATAAATATTTTCTATCTCATACCTATTATTTAAATTTAAAATAAATGATAGGGTCATAAAACAAATATTTTATTCACTTCTTAAAATATTACAGAATGGAAAAGACAGAAGAATACAAAATTCTTTATTGATTATATAAAAAGAAGAATACAAAAAATTCTTTATTTTCTAAGGTGGAGCAGATACATATTCAAGCAGTTTCTGCAGCTCTGCCAAACGCTTCTCACGAGAGCTCAATACGGTTGTAGTAGCTCTAGATCGACGAGCTTCTGGAGTACAAAGATGAGAGAGTTCGACAAAAGTAGCTATCATCTTATCCTTGGCTTCATCAAGGATTTTGATAGTAGATTCAGCACCAAAGACTTTCTCCTCCAATATTGAGCTCTCCTCCAGATGTTTGTCTCGAGCTGCAGTCATCTGCTCTCTCTCCGCCTTCAAGCGAGCTAATTCTGCCTCAACTTCATGAATTCTATCATTCTGTTGATGAATTCTCATATTTGAAGTTTCATAGGCTTCTCTGTGTGTCCCCAGCAGAGTCGCCATTTTATTTTACTTAACAAAATGCCTAAAATTGGCTTTTAAAAGAAAACAAGAAAAAATACAAAAGTACAAATTGATTCTGGAGAGTATTGCTAAGAAAGTCTGATCTGAGAGCGATCACTTTGTTCCTTGGACCACACGATGATGATGAAAAGAACTGCTTGAGAAAGATGAACAATCGGAATAACTAAGTCACCAGAAAGGTATCGACACAACGGTACTGATGGCACAGTCGAATGCTTTCCTTCTTTGCTTCACCCTGTTCTTGAAAAAAAGTTAAAGAAATGCTTCTGGGAATATCACTCTGAAAGTATGAGTTTTCTCAGAATCTCCTCCTCTATATATATCTCTCTTGATGTCTTTCTTTTGTTAAAAATAAGTCTATTTATAGACTAGACCCTTTGTACGTAAAAAGCAACAAAATTGGGTCTCTACGCAAGTAACTGCCACCCACGATTGAAAATCAACCTTTACGCGTTATGACACATATCCCATGTAGAGTTCTGATCTCTGCGCATGGTGACACGTGTCCCACAACTTCAATAATATGGGGAGAGCACGTACACACGTTCCTCGATAGGTGTGGCATGAAAGCCACGTATGCAGACCACGTTCTCACATAGCCAGAAAAGATTGGGCGAAAAATAACCCAAGATAGACTTCCTGCATAAAGTAGCAGACTGGGCGTAAAATAACCCAAAATAGACTTCCTGCATAAAGTGGCTGAAAAGTAGCCTTGAGCGTATAATTAGCTCAAATAAACTCTACGCACACGAAAACCTTGAGCGTAAAAACTCGAATAGCTTTCATGCGTAAAAGAAGCAGTCTCTTGAGCGTAAAGTAGCCCATCTGCACGCTAAACGACAAGTGTTGGGTTTGGTATAAAAAATCTTCTCGTCTTCTGTGTAACGTGCGGTCAGAAAATTATTCTGTCAGAACAGTATCACGCACATTAAATGCGATGTGGACAGCCTGTCTCCCGCGTAAAGGTTTGAGGATGGCTCTCGCGTAAAGTAGTTCGCGTAGAGTTAGACTCTGTTTGATCTCTGCGTAAAGTTTAAATCTGACTCAGTTTGACTTGCGTAAAACTCTCAATTTCTTTGACTTGGTCTATGAAATTTATTTATGCTTCTACAGTCACCAACAAATACATAAAGACCCAACAATGGGTCACAAACACAATAAATAAAACAAGTCCAATAAAGGACTACGTCTGGTCAGGATAAGGAGGAGGAGGAGGAGGAGGCAGTTCCTGCACCTGAGACACCAGAAACCTATACTGCTCCGGGGTCAGCATCACTGGTGACGACCATCGGTAGGAGAAAGAGGAGGCAGTGGAGCCGCTGCAGTCGGTGTGGATGCCGAATCACGACCAGGAAGTGTCCGTTCCATGGCCAGCAGTCTGGAGTTGGTAGAATCCATAACAGCCGTCAATCTCGAAACCTACTCGCCAATGGCTGCCTGCGTCCCATTCAATGCATGAGCGGCAAGATCCGTCCTCTCCTCTGCAGCCTGAACAGCACGATCCGTCCTCCCGTCCGTCTCCCTAATGGTGCGCTCGAGCATATCAAATCGTACGGTGAGGGCCACATCGTCCGTCTGCTGCTGAGACTGGGGCTGCTCCTCCATCCTCCCCAACAGCTTGTCACGCAGCTCAGTAACCTGGCGACAGAGTTCCCCCACTCGGACCGACTCCTCTGAGGGCTGTGGAAAATGCACACTAGCAGAGGAGGCTCTGATTGATTGCGTCGCCACAAAGGCGCCGTAGGATCCCATACCGTAGTACATACCCCTCTGAAGACCACCAATGATGGTCATCCAGAGCTCGTCCATCGTCCGATCCGGAGGGGCTGCGAGGAATTACCAGCCCCTCCCTCCGCAGATGCACTAGTAAGCTCACGCTCTAGCCTAAGATACTCATCCTAAAAAAGTACGCATCTCGATAAGCATAATATTTACCACCAACCTACATGTTCCACGTCTATGGATATATTTGCATATTTCTTAAGTTATAATAAAGTCAGTGACACGTAAAGTAATACTTACATAGCTCTACGTGGCCGGATCATCGATGAGCTTCCCGTCCTTCTGATGGGTAGCTAGGAAGACCGTTACCATGTTGGGGTTCGCACCCTTCTTTATCTATTATAATAAAATATTTGTCATTGAAATTAAATATTTTATTACTACTTTCATTAAAATAATATATTACAGCAAAACACGTACCAGACGACGAAAATGTTTCATCATGGGAATCGAGCCACCACACCACTTCCCTGCTCTGGTCCTAGCTACCTTCGCCTTCTCCGACCGTTGCTTGTACCTAGGAGCGTCGAATCTAGCCTTCATGGCAATCCACTGCTCGGGCGTGATCCAACCTTGGAAACCTTTTTCGGAACGGTCTCGAACCTTCTGGTCGTCGATCGCATCCCAGATCAACTTGGCGGCAACGACAGGAAATTGCTTCTCAATCGTGTCTACCCGGTGTGGTGGATAAATATATGTTTTCTACAAGAATTAAATTAGTTAGCTATACAATATGCATAAAATATGATTTATGCTAAAAGCAATATACTTTGTTTACCTTGAAGTGGGCAAACCAGAATGCCTTCCTCTCGTCCGAGGCATCCAAGTAGTTGATCCAAGGCCCGTCGTAGTTGGACCTCAGAAATAGCACCAATGCTCTCTGAACTGACGGAAGACAATATCTATGCAACGATAATTAAATTCATTAATATATAGATATAAGTATAAATAAATGTTAACTAATTAACTTACTTTGTGGGCCCGTCGGACCAAACCTCCATCGTCTTGTCCAGAGGGGCGCTTGGAGGATCGCTCGGATCATATGTAGACGGCGTATGTGGGACCTCCTCCACCCGCTTCTCCGTCTTCATAGTGCCGTCAGTAGGAGGAATGCTGTTGGGTGGGGTAGGATTAGGCCTGGAACTGTCCATCTCAGGAGTGTTGCCACGTACCGTCGACGCAGACGGAGATCCGAGTGGCTGGTACACTAGAGTACTATGAGACGAGGGACCGGCACCGTCGTCCACTAACGATGTACCACTCCTTCCACCGGTGGAACCTCTACCTCCGCGGGATACTCCTCTACCACCACGGGGGTACGATCCTCTGCGTCCTGCCATACATGATAGAAATAGATAAATAAAAGATAATAACCATGTATTTAATATATCACTATTTATAAAGATAGACCCGGAACAACTCTTCGTTAAATTTCTAGATAATAAACATGCATTTAACATATCACGGTTTATAAAGATAGACCCGGAGCAACTCTCCATTGAATTTCTAGATAATAACCAAGTCTAGATAATAGCATCCATAAACATCCAAGTCTAGATAATAATCATGTCTAGAAAATAAGAAACATCAAGAGTTGTAAATATATCTAGTCTAACCCAGAAATAAGTCTACCAGAAATAAATCCGGTCAAAAGTCATATCATACTGCTCTACCTTCTACGCAGGCGCAGAGAGATCTCCCTCCTCAGCCACTGCGCATAAGTAGCATCCACACCAGCAAGAGTAATATCCATAGGAGCTGGATGACTGGAACTTCCGGTACAACTGCCTTCAGGTGCCACCTCCTCCTTCACAGTTATCTTGGCTTTAGGAATCACTTTCTCCTTAATAGTAGGAGGAAGTTCTTCCTTGACCTTCATCTCTACTTTAGGTACCACTACCTCCTCAGTAGCAGGAGAAAGCACTATCTCCTCCGCAGCAGAAGGTACCACTACCTCCTCAGCAGCCATCTGTGCCTCTCTCCAGCGACGTACTTGGGTCATCGGTTTCGGACTATTCCTACGAGTATTGGTATCGACGATATCGGTAGTATCGACGATTTTGAATCAGAGTATTAGATTTTTTGGAATCAAAAAAATAATTATTAATTAATTATTTATATTTAAAAACATATATTTTATACCTTTAGGCATAATTTAAGTATTTTCAGTGTTATTTCGTAGTACTTTTGAAATTAAAAAAATATTATAATCACCCTTATCGATTGGTTTACATATAATAGATTGATTTTCTTCTTTTATATGTTTTTACAATCTTATTATGCTTTAAACCCTTGATGATTTGTCTTTTTCGTTTAATTTTCTTTGCCGAATTGACCAGAAAAGAGACCCTCAATGTTGGTATCGGTAAGTATCGGGTATCGGTCGGTATCGGATCGGGACATGCCAAACCGTATCGGTATCGGCAATATCGGATCGGTATCGGCCGATACTTTAAACCATGCTATATACTTCTTAGGATACCTCATGTTCTAACCTATCACAGGATACTCACCTCCTAGACACTCAAGTTCACTCATAGGATACCTCACTCTAACACTCATTCACTAGGATCCACATTAGCACATAGCCACTCGTGTGTTCTCACAATGGGGTTGCCACATAAAACTATTTTTTTGACAATCCCCGCCTCTCCAAACTGTCACATACTCACAAGCATGTGAGTGTGACACACTAAACAGCGTGTCGTGTTAGCGTGTGTGTGTGTCATGCCAGCGTGTCGTATCAGTGTCGTGTCAGCGTGTCGTATCAGCGTTTGTACGTATCGTATCAGCGTGTGTGTCGTGTCAGCATGTGTGCGTGTCGTGTCTGTGTCAGTACTTCAGGAGGAGGGAGCTAGGGTTAGGGTTTACCTTCCTTGGTCGAAGTCGGGTCTGGGTCGCCGGGGATGGAGCAGCGGCGGAGGGGACTGGTCGGGTCGACGTCGACGAGGGGACTCAACGGTGGAGGTGCGATGGAGGGACGAGGGTCGCCGATGGAGGGGGATCGCCGAGGGGAAGGGGTCATCGCGGGGAGGGGTCGCCGGAGACGAGAGGGGGGAAGAGGTCGCCGGAGATGAGAGGGGGAGGGGGAGAGAGATTTGGGACTCGAGGCGCGCGGGAGATCAAAAATTTTGGGAGAAAGAAAATGAATTCGATAGGTTCCCAACACCCTATATGAAAGATTTTAGCGACGTCTTATAAATTCGTTGCTAAATTTCGTTGTTAACTAATAAACTTGCGATGTACTGGAGTAAGAGTCACAAAACGTCGTTGACTAAAAGCAATCAGCGACGTTCTGCGACTAAAACATGACTTGTTCTTTTCAAACCATAATGCTAGTCGCTATCAGTCGCTAAACATCGCTGAATACGACGTTCAGCGACGACACTTTGATACGTCGTTAAATACACAAAAAATAGCGAAGTATTTAGCCGGAGTTGCTAATGTCGTCGTCAATATGACTTATTTTGGTTCAATTTCCTGTTCGAATTCGAGCTGAGATCCTAAAATCTTTTTTGCTCCTCTTAAATTTTTGACCGTTGCAATCATTAATTTTTTTGTAACGTATGAAACTTTATTTTGTCCAGGTTCAATGAACCACATGTTACACATTTTGTTTCTTGTGTAACGTTTGGATTTTAATAGACTAGTTAATTGGCCTTCATTCTCCATTATTCCCTAACTATTAGAGAAGTGCCTATATATTGAGGCCCATCTCAATCATTCATTTTTACACCGAAATTCCTTACCAAAACTCTCGTAAAAAATTTCGTATCTCATCTTTCCGAAACTTTTCGTTCTTCATTTGTTGCTCTGGGCAGCTAAGTCGTGGTTCACTCTCTCTACGTCGTATGCGGCAAGAAGATTCTGATTGAGCAAAAATTTTATCACTAGGAGCATTTGAACAAAGTCTGCACATAGACCCGGATTAACTCTTAGGGTGCTACGTGCGCGACTTCCTCGGAGGCCGGTAACAATTTACTATTTTATTTTTCTTGTAGATATTAAAAGGAAGAAAATTGAAAAAAAAAAATAACAATCTAAGAGTTAAATTATTCTTATTTTCTAATTCACATTCATATGGAACAGTAAAATAATATATCTGTAATTGTTATCTTGTATATCCAATTTTGTGATGTTTTGATTTGGAATGTTCGTGCTATATCAGAAAGATGTTCTACGTATACACAAGATGTTGCTGATTTTTTATTTCTCTGTTTTATCTTTTCATGCAAATATGTCTCATGGAAATTTTTCTCTGATTGTATAGATAACTTTTGCAAGTTGGGTTCATGTCCATTGCATGTTGGCTGCTTTGTACTAGTACAAAACAAATATCAAACAAACAAGCATAAAGGACTATGTAGGAGTAACTTCTATACATGATTATTTAGGAGTAGTACTCAGGAGTCCTTTCACTCATATAGTTTGTGCATAAAGGATATATATATAACTTATCATTCTTCAAGTTGGAATATTTATAACACTGTTCAAAGCCCACCAGTCGGTACAGTATAAATCAAGTTCAAATTTAGTGATGTCTACTGCATAATGGCATAATCAAAAGTTTCCTTGGTTGATGTCATATAATTCAAATTGATATAACAAACACGAGTGACAAAATATGTTCCAAATTTGAAGACTAAGCTTTTTTACTAGTATGTTGCTACAAAATGGATGTTTTCCCTGCGGCTGAACTTAGTCACCTTCCATATGATATGATGTCATAATTACTTAAATGCATTGTTTAACAGTAAGCTATATAGCTATCAAAACTCAATATTTCAAGGCTTGCATTACACTAATGATGGATTAGGGGTTTAGTGGAATTTTTTTATTAGCTTTCATTCACTGACCATATTGATCTTTTGGTCAGTACCCTTTAATTCCTTCACCCCACAATCTGCTTTTGATTCAATTGTTCTGCTAAACAAGGTTATGACTTGCAACAACATGCAACATGAGCTAAAACATGATCCAACCTTTTAAGTAGATTAATATGGAAATAGAAGCTAGAACATGATCCAACCTTTTTAATCTAGTTTAGCAGTTTAAAATTTATGAGTTCTCTAGAACTTCCAAAGAGATTACCATAAACTTAGCTTCTGTGATGATATGCTTCACCATTTTTTCTATACAATCCATGACCTTTAGTGTCATTATCCCTTTAGTGTGCTTAGAACTTATACTCCTTAAATCAGACCTCCTTCCTTGACGATGACAAATAATCAGATGATGAAGATTTTTCTCATTCTTCGTACTTTATATCTTGTCAGACTTTTCACATCAAATTGGAACATCAAAATAATCCCTTAGAAAATGTGTGCTTTATTGATGGATTAAGATACCTTCGCGGTGATGCTTTGTAGGTTTAACAATCTTTACCCAGCATGTTATTCGAGAATGATACAACATCAGCTAAGATGAGGATGCTCATGGCAATGATGTTTTTAGGTCATTCCAACTCTTGAAATTGCATGGACCAATGTTTTTAAAAGATCTAGTATCTGGAAAAGTAGTCTTGTTCTGGAGGGGTCACCACTTTTTTGGAGTTTACGAAGATAAGTTGTAAACTTCCATATATGAGACTGAGTCTTCAATTGTTATAAAATAGATAGATCATGATGCAATGTGGATTATAAATTAACTTGTCATGATCAACCTTACTTACCCCTAGGTCCAATGGGTTCCTCTGAGTATTCTACCACACTTAGTGTCTTGTAGTAGATAATTGAGTATGATTTTGTTTTAAATATTAAATTGGTTAATATATTGCTCATTAAGTGAATATCTTGTTGTTTGAACATATAATTTACATTTCTTGTACAATCACATTTTCTATGTAAAACAATAGTATGAAGGAATATGCATTGTTTTACATACCATTACAAATGATGTTACTTATGTGACATTACAAATTATTTACACTATTAGTCATGGTAAGAACTTTAAGGGTTACGAGCATGTCACTTGATGTTCAGTGTAAAAAAAATCAAGTCCAATAGACTTGAAGTTGAATAACTGAACGATATATCGACAAATGTAGCATTATTTGGTTGCAGTAAAGGAGATTGTTGTACTGCTTTCTTTGTTCATAACTTTGTTGCTCCTGGATGTCTTCGGCAATGATAGTGCCTTGGTATCATAATGGTATGACATTTTCTTAATGAATTATATACCTTTCGAGGTTTTAGCTTAATTAAGAAGCTCTATTCATGAGGGTTCTGGTTTTCTGTTACATCCCAATTTGAATTCTTATTTTAATTAAGTTGTTGATAGTTTCTTATTAGGCCTAACTGTTCACTAGTAATTTTCTAAAAAATTAGTTTATCTGCTAAAAGCCAACTGGTTTAGCTGAAATTATTAGTACACACGAGTTGTATTCTTTGATGGTGTTTGTGCATATGGAGTCTAGTTATGTTTTAATTTGGTTTATTTTGGTTAAGTTACTTCGACTTGATTTATTTGAAAATTATTTTCCATTATTGGCATTGTTCATTGGTATCAAATTTTTAGTTGAATGATCCTTATATTTAATGTCATTTTCATACGCATATGTGGAGATGAAGGCATTTGCCCGTTGCTAACATTTTTATTAGAAATATTTTATTTTGTCAATACATATATATATATATATATATATATATATATATATATATATATATATATATATATGCTTTGAAATCGAACTAATTTATACATGATTAAATTTTGTCACTAGCTCTAAGTATTTTCCAACAAGTTATATCAGAAATATTAGAGATTGTGACTTGTTAGTCCAACTCAAACATGCCAAGGGTGAAGCGAGAATAATGGAAATATCTAAAATGATGTACAAAATGACATCTTTTGAAGTGCTATTGCTAAACTAAAATCAAGAGGTACATAAATACTCTAATCATCAAGAAAGGTATCTTTTTCACATTTACCTACGTTTCTATTCATTTTGATTTTCAAGTATAGTTGGACAAATATATATATTGTGGAATGTGTGAGCCAATTTTCTTGGTTTATGTATATAGATTATGGTGATGTTGAAAGATATTTTTCCTTGATTGGTTCGCATGTTTGAACCTTATATGACTATATTATCTTAATATTAGAATTTCTAGTTAGAAAGAAATCACAATATTGTTCTGTCACAATATTTAAATTATGTTAGGCAAACATTGGTCTCCATATAAACTGTGACTTTATAATTTTCTTTGATACGTTCAAACAATTTAGTCAAAAGAAAATAGTCTAGTGATATTGCAAATCCCTATAAATCTAAAGTTTTAAAAGTTGAGATTATTTTGGGTACAAGCCGAAAGAGTCCTTCTGTCAACTGGGCATAAATAGCTCTAAGCGACATAGTATTTAATCGTCCCCCTGTGGACCTCCGCTGGTTGGAAACCAGCCCTACAGCTAACCCAAATTGATCAAAACTTGATAAACTAAAGATTTGATAAGGTCAATTAGCAAAAATCACTTAAACTATTATATTGTCATTTTTGTAAGAATGGCTTGTAAAGATAAATCTTTAGAGCCAAAGAAGAAGTTATTGTATCTTACTTTAAAAGATGACAGACTCAGACAAGTTATGAATCACTATCATTGGATTTATATCAGATATTAGTGAAATCACACATATGTCTAATGAATCTGATGACACAACGTATGATTTAGGAGTAGCTCAAACATTTAGCTTTGTTAAACATACTTCTAAATAAATGGACTACTACTAGTTTTATAGAATTATAAGTGTTTTCTGAGTTATTATATGACATATTCTTTGAATATGAAAACACTAAAGGTTTCACCTGTGACAACTTAGATACTCATAAGTTGATAGGTTCATGTGACAACTATCATAACTAGGAGTATCAAATAATTTGAATGGTATATTTAAACATGGCTTGTATCGAAGCTGAATGGCTCAAATATCTTACTATGTATATATCGAATAGATTCATAGACTTTTGCTATGACTTTATGATATATATTAAGACTGAGTAGATCAAGCATCTTATTATGCATATGCATGATCTACATATACCTGTCATTTTTATAAATTATGCAGCTAAATCATTATATTGTGTGAATTCTAAAATGAACAGGTACCTGCAGCTGCGTTTCAAGATATTAAAAGCGCCTAAAAGACAAAAAATGTGGTTCTTGACTATAAAAGTCATAAAAACTTTACAGATCTTTTGACGAAGAGTCTGTTTACTCTTGACGAAGAGTTTGTCTAGAAAATTAGTCATTGAATCATCAAGGGAGATGGGGTTAAGCCCATAGTTTAGTCACTAGCAGTAGCAACCCAACCAAGTCTGGCTGGAGATCCTAAGAAGCCGGTTCAATGGGTAGGAACAAGCTGGACTAGGTAACTATTATAAATACTGAATCTGAGATTAAATTCTCTTAAAATAAAAGCCCAAGAGACTGTAAATATGTACTTTGATACCCTATCCCTATGGTGACAGTGTTTTAGTATGATATGGATAAGGTGAGTTTAAACTCTTAATAAGTCCAAGCATGATATGTATGGTTGATTTATATCACCAACCCTTGAGGACTTACCTATATGAGATGTCGTGAAGGCCGCGACTATAGGACAAGGCGATCCTAGACAACTCTCATTAAATGTGTAAAAGTGCGCATGGCCAACCAAACACACCACCCGATAGACCCACGTACCTCTAGCGTACTATATGTGCTATTCTCTGAATCTGGTTCAAAAAGACTGATTCAAGGCGTAGTCCATCAAGCTCTTCTTCAGACAAAGACAATAGTCACTACGTGAGATTCAAGGCTGTAGTTCATCTCATTTATGCATAGTATACAACTGCCCAGAAATTTTCTTAATTTTTACTTATTTTTTTCCTTCTATTACTTCAAAATTTGACCTTTTGGGGGGGATTATTGTCTTGTGTGCTTTTGAGCACATACATAAAAGACAAAAGCTCAAATTCCACTCCTTTAGTCCCACATCGGCTAAGGAGTTCGAGTTACTTGTGCATATATTGACTTACCTCATATTGCTCCATTGAAGTATTGTGTCGGAGCCCTATAGCCACACGCGCGCGCCGTCGCCGCCGTCCGGCCCGGCCCGGCTCGTTTCTTCTGCGCGCTAATGGTTGCAGATACGTGCCCACATCTGCGGATGCCGAATGCCGATTCGATTTTCTCTTCGAATTCGGGCTGAGATCCTAAAATCTTTTTTTCTCATCTTAAATTTTTGACCGTTACAATCATTAATTTTCTGTAACGTATGAACACTTTATTTTGTCCAGGTTCAATAAACCACATGTTACACATTTTGTTTATTGTCTAACGTTAGGATTTTAATAGACTAGTTAATTAGCCTTCATTCTCAATTATTCCCTAACCATTGGAGAAGTGCCTATATATTGAGGCCCATCTCAATCATTCGTCCCTTACCAAAACTCTCTTAAAAAATCTTGTATCTCGTTTTTCCGAAACTTTTCGTTCTTCGTTCGTTGCTCTTGGCAGAGCTAAGTCGAGGGTCACTCTCTCTACGTCTTGTATGACAAGGAGATTCCAATGGAGCAAAAATTTTATCAATAGGAGCATTCGGACAAAGTCTGCACATAGACCTGAATTAACTTTTATGGTAGTGCTATTGCCCAACTTCCCCGGAGGCTAATAACAATTTACTATTTTATTTTTCTTGCAGATATTAAATGGAAGAAAATTTAAGAAATAATAATAGGGGGTGGGTTCTCTTCCTACATGGAGAAATTTCTAATAACACCCAATGTTGTTCAATGATCGAAGAAGCTTGCAAAAGTCGAATGAGGATAAGAGACTATAACATGTGGCATCTGCACTACAATAATAATGCCTTTTCTTCACGGTTGTCTCCGTCAAAAAAGGATTTTCTTGACCATTTTGGATACGCCATCTAGCCGGAGAAAAGAAATTTTTTTAATTTTCTTGACGATTTCTAGTTTTGTTTTCTTGACGGTTTTAAACCGTCAAGTAAGAAAACTTTCTTAACGGTTTTAGCCATCAAGAAAAGAACAACACAAAACCGTCAAGGTAGGTAGGAACTTTTATTAACTATGGCCGTTAAAAAAATCATTTTCATGACAAAAGAAAAGTCAAGAATTTATTTTATGTTTAAAAAACCATCAAAAAATGATGTTTTGTAGCAGTATTTAGATATTTGTTGACCTGTGATAACCGTCAAGAAAAGCTAATGTTTGTATAACAATTTTTTTTTCTATATAATCGAGAACATCGCAAATAATTTCAAGAGTCTTTGCATCCTAAAATGTCATGTTGCATCTTGTTAAGCTTGGCACCTTGTAGTTGCAAACTCAAAACTCAAAATCTAAATCACCCTTCACAATGAACATTGGGCATACTTTCCCCTAGATACATGTCTTAAGTAGCATGCATGTGTACTTAGCAGACCCCAAAAGAAGTATTCTGAGTAAGCAAAGGAGAAATAAAGTCGACAATGAAGATAGTTCACTAAACAAAGGTTTCCATAGAAATGTTCTCGAGGAGCATATGAAGAGCGTTTATCTTTACATGACCAAGGTCAAATTAATCTATAAGCACATACTTTATACTTTAAATGGTATGAAGAACAATTTCAACAGAACCTGAAAACATTTAAAGAGCTCAGAAGATAGATGTGTAGCACTATCAATATGAGAACGTATCTAAAATTTCAATTCATACCTTACAATGTATATAGGATAACCCTCCATGGAGCTGACTTTCAAGGCCTGATTTAGCTTCTCAAATTTCTGACCACAAGCTTGATGTTTGCCAATTAATATAGGAGACTTGTTTGATTATAATAATGTGCAGGTTTTCATTTGGTAGGCTAGAGAGTTTAAGTCTTTCAATCCCTTTTGTGTTGCATACTAAAGTAACTGAAATATAAAGCATATTATCTTTTAAAAAGACGATGCTAGTTGTACTGAAAATAAACCTGAATGGCAATACAAATTTGTCATTAATTGTTACCCATAGATTCCAACCAGTAATGTCTGCTTTCTGAAAGCAACCTGGAAAAGATTGAAAAGAGCCTATATAATGGAATGGTTTGAAGACAACTACCCAACTTTAGAGGGAGGGTAATTTGAGTGTGTGTCAATAATTTCCTAATAACAGTAAGGCAATGAACAAACTAAAAATAACTAAGTAGTAAAGCACATATATATGGAATGTAAATAGAGTTTAAAAGATCAAACGCATACCGTGATGTATACTAGTATCTCTCATATAGGACTAATCTAGTCTCAAGAACTCTCGCTCGATGTTAATCCATTACCAGTGAAAAACACAAGTTTTGATTCGAAGACTTGCAACTTTGTAGACATGCACTGCGTGCCTTGATCCGAAGAACACGACAACTTAAAGCTTAAGAAATAAAAGCACACTTGGATTTTTTTCAAGTTTGTACAACTCTTAAACAACTTCTAGTCGACTCTCACTTCAGCATTTCAGAACAATGGAAGATGTTTTAGTAGATAGGAATGTTCATAGATCAATAGAGAAGAGATGGCAAGATGTGTCACGTCCCAATCCCGCAGGATCATTCATCCACGCTTTCATCTCTGTGAAACCGTTCGTCATTATTTGGACATGATACCGTGCAAGTCTAAGTTGCGCTTGCATAAGGCCAATACCTACACAATACAACTAAACAAAACAAAACACAACACAAGTAGTTAAATACAGAAAACCAAATTTTGACACAAAGATTTGAAATGAAAAGAATTTCTTTTATTGATAACTTGATAGGATACAAAATACAAAGCTTTGCGACTCAAAATGTTCTGACTGGCTTACATCTTTTATTTAGAACTTTTCTTGAAAATAACCATAATGCCCATACATCATATTCCTTTACTACAAAAACCAAAAGTAAAGACACCTTCAAATGAACTACTAGACTTGAAAAAAATTTCTTCGAGGCGATTGAACAAGCTCCAATAGGCTGGACGAGTGTAGCTCCCCTTCCCGGAAATTTTAAAATATTTCTATTATTATTTATTTTATTTAAATGGTGATTTTTAGATTTTTTTTATAAATAATTAATTAGTTAATTATTACGGTAGATAATTTTAGCTTAGGAATTGGAGTACAAGGTGACTAGAAATCGTGGCACGGATAGTGCAGTGGCGTGCTTTGACTAGTATTAGCCCTGGTAGGGAAGACATGTCCATAAGTGTGTCCTAATTAGAAAAATCAGGCCAAGTTGTGACATGACCATTATAAATAGTTTAATTATTCATTATTATTATTATTTGACGTTTAAGTGATCCGGTTGTACCAAACTAGGCCGGACTGGACCCGAACCAAGCTCAAACCCGGGTAGGCATATAGTGAGACCAAGGACGTCCTTGAGGGCGTACTTTATGTGTATGCAAACATTGTGTATCTATTTAGGAATTAACAGATGTTTCTAGATATTTGCTATAAACGTAGAATATAACTATTATTAATAATAGCTGGCGTTCTGGAATATATGTACAAATTTCTGGAGCTAAATAAATGGTGTGTTTGATGAGTTCACTGAAATACATTATTGGTTTAATTTCAGTTGTTATTAGGATTATTATTATTATTAATGATGTTGATGTTATTATTAAATAATATTATTTTACAATTATTGGTTATAATTATTTTATTGTCAAATAAATATTATAGTATATGTGTTCATATTTATGTAGGTAGGCCCTACACTAGGTAGCAAAAAGTATTGAGGTTTATTTGGATTTTATGAAGATTATCAAATAAGTATATATATTATATAAATGTGTATGTATATATAAATAAATATTATATATGTGTGTATGAGTATGTACAAATAAATATAAATAATATATATATATATATATATATATATATATATATATATATATATATATATATGTGTGTGTGTGTGTGTGTGTGTGTGTGTGTGTGTGTGTGTGTGTGTGTGTGCACACACACACACACACACACCACACACA
>JANAVB010005598.1:765528-839234 GCA_029216955.1 Iris pallida
CCAAATACTTCATTTAAAGCCCTATTCTTAAGTAATGGGCTCTAGCCCTCTAGACAGTCCAAAATGCCGGACTTAGCCCACAATCTAAAGAGCCCGTCCCAAAGCTGCTAACTCTGAATTACTCTACTGCTTGGTTTAGCCTAAGGGTCCAACAATGGAGCCCAGATATAAACCTGTCTAATAGATCTGCTCCACAAACCAGACCTGGCCCAATGATGTTTGAACATAACGTTCTCTCCCACTGTTCACTGAACACTGAACAGAGTTGTGTCGAGCAGAAAGACAAATCATGATACCGTGTCTAACATAACCGAAATCAGTGTCAAATCTGCCATAACTACCTGCATAGTGTGATGTTGAGCGACACATGCGTGTCTTAGTGTGAGCCGATCAGACACATCAATGCCAGCGACATTAACCAGTTTCTAGGATCAAGAAGAGTCAAATTAGACTTGCAACAAGAGTTACGAGTCGAGCTGCATCGATATGAGTGTCCCTTGTTTCTTGATCCAATTTGGACCTCCTCAGTTACAAATCGATAAATACATGTCGTTCAGAACAAGGAAAAGTTAGTTTAGAGAAGTCCCTAAACTTTTGGATGATAATTTTAAGAAAAAGGAACTACAAATCAAGAAGAAGAGATACAAACACTAAAAATTGAAAGTTCTTAACAGATTACTCGAACTCAAACTCCCACGGCTCAAATTTGCATAATCTCGGAAGTAGAACTTTCTATGCTCAAATTCAATTTGTGTCCAAAACTTTTTGTGGATACGAGAAAAATGACGAACACACTATCCACCATATCGTTGTTGCTCACTGTAGCAAAGAATCGAACAGGAAGCAGAAAAACCAAACGAGAGAGTCGATCAATGATCGAAGTAGAGAAACGAAGGAATCGAGAACTCGACGGAGGAAGAGAGAACTTACCAATCGATGTTCAGCGGTGGAACCGAGGTCGGGGAATCAAGCGACCCCGCGTTGGTGGAGGATCGCCATCGTCACCACCGAGAGATGGATCTCCGACGTCGACTACGTGGCGGGCTACGTCGTGACACCACTCGCGGTGGTGAGGAAACCGCCATGGCACTCGCTCGATTTCTGCTCCGCGCGCGGGAGAGAAGAGAACATAGAAGACTCTCTTTGAGAATGAGTTATTGATTCCATGGAGAAGAGAAGGCTGGATGGGTTGGGAGAACAGTGACAGCCTGTGGGCTTTAAACAGTGAAGGGCTGGATAATGAAGAGTGGCCTGGAAATGAGAAGGAATTTGAGAGAGAAAATGATTGGAAAATATGTGAACAATTAACCCTATTCATAGAGTTCATTGTGGGATTCTAGATCCTTCCCAAATTAGGCACATGGCACCTCATTGGTTCTTGAAAAGTATCTAGGACCTTCCTTTTTATTAAAAAACATGTCATTCCCTCTCCTTAATTGCCAAAATAACAATAATTTCTAGCAAATAATAATCATAAAATTAGGAACTATAAAAATAATAATATTCGGGGACAGGGTGTGACATTATCAAAGAAAAGGCAAAGTTGATTACGGCGATGGAGGCTTACAAGAAATTATTATTGATGAAGATGGTCCCACAGAAAAAGGGCTTAAGCAATAACAATATATTTTGTTTCACGATAGCCAAAGTTCTATTCATCTTGGGAAGAATCCAATATTTCATAGTCGATCCAAGCATATTACAACTTCATATCAATGGATATAAGATGTGGTTGAAGCAAAAATGCGATACTTGAGAAGGTTCATACAGAGGACAATGGAGCATATATGCTCACGAAAATTTTACTGATGGGAGTTTTGAATACTGTAGAAGGATCGTCGGAATGGCGAGCTCCTCCTCCTAATTGGGAAGGTGGAGATTTGTTCGTGTTGCATGGAGTCCAACCTATGTGAATAACACCCCGTGTCCGACGGGTGCCATCCATGTGTCATAGAAGCACGGGAAGTCGAAGGCAATGAAGGAGGCTCGATTTGAGCGTGTATTAGAGCTTCTTTAAAAAAGAAGTATCAAAGGCAAATGTATACTACCGGCATAACATTGTTGGTATACTGCTAGTATACCGGTTTGACATGTTTTTGTTCCAGAACAATTTTGAGTCAGAGTGGCCATTTGCCGATATACACGTGTCAAAGATAAAGGTCAAATTTGGATATTTTATACACACCATTAGATTGTGATCAACAGTTAAGATCTGTTCAGGATTTGGGTGATTTAAATAGGTGTTTCCTAACCCTAACTCATTTAAGATCAGAAGGTGATAGCTTTATCAAGTTTGCAACGTTATAAGAGATGGAGATGGAGAGAGAGAGAGAGAGAGAGAGAGAGAGAGAGAGAGAGAGAGAGAGATTCTGAGTTTCGGTTGTTGATTTAAAGAGAGATCGTTTCGAGGAGTACTTCATTAGTTCTTCCTCGTTATCTTATCTTCGGTAATCTCTTCGTTCTAATCATTTTAATATATTCCATCAATTGATGTACTACGGTGATCTATGATGATTAGGAGAAAAGTTTGTAAGGGTCGGTATATCTTCATATTCCATTAGTGGAGACTTTTTCGGGTTGGATCCAATCGTCCTATAGTTTTTTTTGTCTGTATTTTCCATAAAAATATGTTGTATTTGTGTTGTACTTTGTTTGTGGTATTAGCTATATTTAATTTGTGCTTTTTTTTTCTTCGATCCTTACCAGGTTATATCGATTTGGGGAAAAATTTTCGTGTTTCGTTCACAACGTACCTCACCATTCATGATGGATTATTGAATCAATAAATATGAGAATTAAGTTTAAATAATATGATTACTCCCAAAAACTTCATTATTCGTACTATAAGAATTTAATTACAAATATGGTTTATCTCTGAATTTTATGCAACAATTATGTTTTCCTTCTTGACAATTATCATTAAAAAATAACTTTTTAAACAATTTATTGTTGATACACATAAGCCCTCGATCTATGCAATACAATCACTCTACTCGCACTTGAATGAATGAAAGAAAAAAATTACGGCTTTTGACTAAATTTTTAAAATGAAATATAACTCTTGATTTGTATTGACATGAAATAGAAGTAGTTAAAAGATAGAAAGACCACAATTAAAAGAACATTTTCTCACATAATTACTTAGTGTTTGCTTTCTGTTGAGTGTAGTTTTGATCATTCACTAGTGCATTGCCCAGTTTATTGACCCCCACCTCCATAGGTGTTGGATATTTTGCTAGACTTGTTAAGATGGTAGAAGACCATCATCCTTTGCAAGCAAGAAATATAAAGAGATACTGTTGTTTTTGCATAAAGGGATGTAACGTATGGAACAAAGTCATTGTAATTTTTTTTCAGTTTCAAAAGTTGTAAGCCAAGTCGGCATTTTTAGTTAGCCAGTGAGTGCTCCTCTTTGTAATTGCTGCAAGTATAAATAAAAAATGAATTTATTCTTGTCTCATTATTGTTATATGGTTTGCTGCTTTATAGTTTATTGTTTCACTCTCAATTCAATCTATTTTGGTTACTGTGCAAGATCATATCTTGTACAATCATAACATAGAATTTTACGACATTACTTCCAATGGAAATTTTTCGGTCCTACGAGATCAGGACGTGTCATAATGGTTGTTTGCCACGAACAAAAGTTGAAAAACTTTTTGTATATCAAACGTATAAAAGAGTACAGAAAACTCCTAAACAGGAGATCTAGGTACAAAAAATTATGAAAAAGTGTGATGGTGGAGATCGAGCACTAAAGCAGCTTCTTTACTCCATTGAAGATCTGACGATGAACTGAACTTGCTCTGACTTTCTGATGCCTGTGAGAGGCAATCTGGGTTGCCAATCAAAAAGACGTTGAAGCCTCTTAAATGAAGGAATACTCCTTCTATTTATAGGCTGCACATATATGATGTGCGAGAGGGTTTTTGACGCGCAGGAGCGCTGTGGGTGCGAGACTTCGGGGAAATCTATCGTAACTGCTCCGTGAGAGCTGTTGCTGAGCAGACACATGGCGATTGTTGGAGTTCTCTGTTATCGAGATCTAGGACAGTTAGCATCATTCATCAACATGACCGAATAACAAACGCGTGGCGCGTGTCCATTGCTCGACTATCTTGCTCGAATAAAACCGAGTAAATTTTGCTCCTATCGAAAGAACAACAGTTTAAACAAATTGAATTCCGCTCTTATCTCATGAGCAACAATTTGAATAATCAGATTTGATTGTATATGAAAAGATACAACCGTTTAAACAAACTAAACTCGATTGTATCCTAAGGAGATGTGATTCTATTTGAAGAGACACGATTGTATCTTGAGGAGATACAACTGTTTGAACAAACCAGATGTAACTGTATCTGAAGGGATACGACTGCCATACTGGCCACGTGGCATGATACCATATTTGTGGAGAAGCTGTGCGCTATGCGAGCTGCGCTTCTGGGGAGCGACAAAATCACTGTACTTTTAGGCGACTGGAAGACTATACTTCTGGAAGCTTTGAGATATCAATGAAGGAGCCGTTGAAGGGGCTGTGCTTCTGGAAGCTCTAAGAGACCAATGAAGGATTCGTTGAAGGGGATGCACTTTTGGAAGCTCTAAGAGCAATGAAGGAGCCGTTGAAGGGGCTGAGCTTCTGGAAGCTCTAAGAGCAATGAAGGTGCCGTTGAAGAGGCTGTGCTTCTGGAATGGACTGAAGGAGCTACATTTTTATGAAGCATCAAAGTTACTATGCTCCTAAGAAGATTAATGGCTGCCTTTGAGCGGCTGAGTCAGCATCTTCTTAATTGCTGCCATTTTGGGGGGCTTGAGAAGTGGTATCCAAAGATTTAGTCAAATGAACCTATTAAATAAGATTCATTGTGCTGAGTCCTAGGTTCATCCTATTACTTCGGAGTCCTTTGACCGACTGCCACGTGGCATGTGGGTTGGACCACCCATCCTATATAAGGAGAAGCTTTTGGGTAAGTCTTTGCCCATAGCTTCTTGTCATTCCTCTGTCATACTCGACCCCGACTTAGCTTCGAACGGTCATAGGCCTTGCATAAGTTGACTGTTGGTTATAGATCTCTTCGTTCAAAGAAGCTATAGTCTTACTGAAGAAAAACTTTGGAGTTTCGAGATGCATTTGAACGTTTGGCATAAGGGGTTCGAACCTGAACAACATCTTAGAGGTCTTCGAGGTCCAAGAGTTCGGGTTTGGATTGGTTGCAAATTCGAAAAGCCACAGGTTGTACTTTGTCCTGCTCAATAAATGTTTTAATATCCATATTGGAGTGGAGAAACTGTGCACCTTGTTAGGATGGAAGAGCTACAAGTTCTGTTGTGAGCTTCGAGCAGGAGCTGCGTCTTTATTCTGCCTAGTGCTGCACTTTTGACAAGGAATTGAGTCGCTCTGACACTGCTGCGCTTTTGAGGAATGCACATTTGAAAACTGCGCACTTTGTAGGTTGTATGCTGTGTGCTTTAGATTGTAGTCTTTATATGTAATCATGAAGTTTCTGTAATAGATCTTTTGTAAACATAATTTTAATAAAGAATTTCCTTTTATGCACAGTCTTTTTCGTAGTCTGGGTTCTAGCGTGCGCAGCAATTTTGGTGTCTCCTATGCTTCTGTGATGTCCATAATACAATTCAGTGCTTTTGTAGATGCTACACTTTTTCATGCTTCTACAAGATTCTCTTTAAAGTTTTTAAACTTGAACAAGTTTGGAATACTTTGAACAAAAGCATGAAATGACACGTGGCGCAAGGAGTGCGCAGTACACTGTTGACAGGCTGTCATCAACAATGACCGTCAGCATTAATGCTTCGAGCCGTCGTTTCATTTAAAAGTAATGATAACTCCTCATTTTTAGGACAAAGATCCATCGTGATTTCGTTTTATCTCCATATTGTTCGAAGCATTTCTTTCAATATGAAGGATCTTTTTTGTCTTTATCTGCTGACGTGGCTTCATCCTATAGTTAAGGCTTTGTTCAGAGAGAGAAAGACGTTTTGCCATTGCTGTTCTCCTTCAAGTTTTTTTCAGAGATAAATATTTTCTTCTTCCTTAAGCCAAAATAATCCTAGTTTTCTTCTATGGCCCCCAAGAGATCGAGAGCCCCTAGAGCTCCCAAAGCGACTGCGGCGAGTACGAAAAAGGCCAGAAGGAAGCGGTCAACCTCGGAGGCTGTCGACGTCGACGTCTCTCTGGTCGCTGATGCCAGAGTGCACGGGGACATACGGCCGCCTGTTGTAAGTAGGTGTTCGATGAGCGTCGACGCCTTATTTTGCTGATGCACATGAGCGTTTGCTTCTGGGAGTATCATCTCAAAAATATGCTAAAGCTTTTTTCGCTGATGCGCATGGCACCACTCTTCGGAGTCTGTATGATGTGCTGAAGCTCCATCTATCGATGCGCATGGTCGTTACTTTTATGAAGTAACGACTGTAAGATGTGCTGAGGTTTCAGCTAACACGCAGAGTTACTAAACAGTATCTACACGGATGCTTTTTTGCTGACGTACACTACCACTAAATAGTGCCTGCGTGGATGCTTGCTAGCTGACGCATAGTACCACTATACAGTGCCTGCGCGGATGCTTACTTTCTGCAGAAAAATACTTGTGCTTTCCTAACTCTTATTTTGTTTATGTACAGTTTTCGTGGCTATGCCCCTTTTTAACGAGGTCCTCCTTGACTCATCGGTCTGCGTGCTAGACATGAATGTCGATGAGGCATTTGTTAATCCTGACAAGAAGTTGATCGCCCAAGGCCAACCGAAAGGACGGTTGGCTAAGATACGTAATCAACAGCACCCCTACTTTTGTCGTATGATGGACAGAGGCAAGTTGTCTTTTCCCTCTAATGACGTCGAGATGCTAAAGCCTCGGTTCCTCTTTAGTGACCAATTGATTTTGAAAGAGACTGACCTCTTGAGGATAAGGGGGATTGGTACTTTGAGAACGACGATATATGTAATGCATGTGGTTCGTATTACATATTTTGTACGTATTTTATCTTGTATTGCATGATTCCTTGCTTAGTTTTCTTCATGACTTGGTTTATTCTTGGGTTGGCTCGGCTTGGCTCGGTTTGCTTTGGTTCATTATGAACCAAGGGTGAACCCCCTACCTACCACCACCACTACCATTTATTAACCCCACTTCCTTCTCTCTCTCCATTACTCTTCTTCTTTCCTCCATTACTTCTTCACCTACCAGAGAGAGAGAGGTCTAGGCAAGTGCAACTTGCTTCATGGAGGAACTCTAATTTTATTTCTTTATTCTCTTCCTTGCAGTATTTTAACTTACTTTAGTACTTGGCATTTCCACTTTCCATGGCTAGATTCTTATAGATCTACACTTATATTATTTTCGGATCTCTTGGGTTTTGATCTACTTAATCTTATTATTTCTGAGTTTCGATGGTTCCATGTTATAGAAAATTTCGTTCTATCCCATTTTGACCTATGGAAGTTCGGATTTGGGCTCCGGATGATGGAGTTATGGAGCTTGAGAACTTGGCTCTCATGGTGTTCTTCTTCTCGGAATTTTGGAGAAGATGAACTGTACTTGACTTGACCGCATGACGAGTTCATGCGGCAAGTATTCCTATTCAGCCGCATGGACCCGAGTCCGTTTCAGCCGCATGTGCCTCCGCCATCTTGAGCCGCATGAATTCGGATCTCCCAGAGCCGCATAAGGGCTGAACCTATGAGCCGTATGAGGCTTTTGCGTTCTAGCCGTATAAGCCTACTTTCTCTCCCTGGCCGCATAAGCTGAGTCTCATTCCGGGCCGCATGGATTCACTTCCATCAGCCGCATGAGACTCTTGTTCTTCTAGCCGCATATGGGCCCCACTTTCTTGAGCCGTATGGAACTCGTTCGGCTCCAGCCGCATAATACTCCACTCGCGCCGCTAGGCCTTGCTTCCCGCTGGCCGCATGAGAACTTCTTTCCCGAGCCGCATGCGTCTTCCGGTCCCGCTAGCCACATAGACCAACTTGCTACTTGACCGCATGAGGCTCAACTTCTTGAGCCGCATGCAGCCCCACTTGCTCTCAGCCGTAGCCGCATGCGCCTTTGCTTCTGCAGCCGCTTGTCCACCTGCCGTATAAGGCCGAGTCATTCCTGGCCACATGGATCTGCAACCCTCAGCCGCATGAGCTGCTCCCGCGTGGATTCTCTCCTTGGTCGTATGTGCCTGAGCCGCATGGCCCTCCCTGTACCTTGCTTTAATGATTAGTTATTATTATTACTTGACTATTACTGTTAATTCATGTCCTGTAACCTCAGATCAACTTAGGTCTCCTGACTGAATGCTTGCACTATGATGCCCTGTACATGTACCTGAACACGATAGTGACCCGTCGTGGCGCACTCCTGACAAGTGAACATGACATGACCTGATAGTGGCCCGTCGTGGCGCACTATTGACCAGTAAACTTGATATGATAACCTGATATGATATATCTTGATAAGCTGTTGCGACGGCTACCTGACATGACATGACCTGTATAATTAACCTAGACACCGTGGGCAATTGTGCTTGTACAAATAATCCAGTCCTGTCTTGCATCATGTCTAGAAAGGGGCTCCTGAGTACCACGGTCGGGAGTATCTATTGAAATGGGCTAAGGCTAATAACTAGATTAATACATTAGTCATAAAGAGATCTTCCAGCTACAGGCAATCCCGTTACCTGGGCGCGCCTGGGATCTGTAGCCTGCCGTCGAGTAGGGCACATTTCCAGCACACTGTCATGTGTTGCACCCTTCAAGCTACCTAAGGGTATATGTGTTTCCTGGACGGTGTACCCACCTGAATTCAACCCCTAATTTTCGACCTGGGTAATCTGGATGGTCTGCAGGGCTTGTGGCTGTGGAGTAATCTCACTGCACCTTGCTAGTAACTAGGCCTGTGATAACCCTAGTTAGTTAAAGTATCAAGCCGTAATTCTTGCTTGGCCATGAAATGATTGGATGGAGTCTAATCAGTCTAGTCTTGCCTGGATCCTGTACAGATTATTACAATGTCCTGATTTTCTTATATCTTCTTGCTGATATATGAGAGAAACCAAGTTCGATTCAGACGAAGGGTTACAATCTCGATCCTTGTTTGGTTTAAGGATTGTAACTTGGCTATTTGAATGGTCCCATGGTTATCTTATCATATATCCTCGTGATGTTATATTTCTCCAGTTTTACTATATATTGTTATATAGTTGTGATAATTGCTGGTTTTAGTTCCTAAGTGAAGCTTCCTTTGTGGCACTTGCTCTTTCTGGGATCTGACCCAGCTGGTTTTGTATGGCCAGATTTCGGAGCAGCTCCACAGGATCTACCGACTTTCCAGCCCGATGGTGGCGACTAGACTTAACCAGGCAACGAGTGGGTTTATTTTTGATCTCCCACTCTATTGTAAAAATATTCTTTTGAGGCGTCTAGCCGACGACCACCTGTTTAGCTCGATTGCACTTACTTACTGTCTGCCTACGGGCTGTAACATGATTGACAGATCCTAGGTATTTGCCATAAAATATAAAAGAGCAGAACAGTTTTATGGGAGGACTGGACTTTTACTTCACGTTACAAACTCGCTTGTACAAAGAAAGCCTAGGGACGAAAACCTAGGTACAACAATCTAAGTACAATTGTTTATTTTTGATTCTGGGGGATGACGGTAGAGGCTCGGGAAAGCGACGGCAGCTCTGCCTTACTCCTTGGACGATCGGACGTAGCCTTGGCTCCTGTAACGAGATGCTTGGCGTTGACGAAGAAATGCTCTTCTTGCTCTCCTCGTATTGCTCTGCTGGCTTCTCTCTCTCTAGATTGATCTCTGTGTATTTTTCTCTCTGATTATTGGGGGAAGCGTCTCTCTGTATATGCATGTATGTATCTTTTGCAAGGGCATGGCACTCTGCTATTTATAATAGTGGAGAGCATCATTAGGGTTTGCAATGACTGCCCATTCTCAAAGTGGCGGCGGCCTGGTAAATGATCAATCTGGACCATCCATCTTGAGTATGAAGGATCTGGACCATTAATGAAGATTATGCCAAATCATGTCAGTAATTAATATTGATTACAATAAATTCCCATTATGATGATTTGCTGATATTCGTAAATCTAAATGAATCAATTTAATTCATTCTCTTGCCACGTGTCCCAAATCATTGAGATCTGACCCAAAAATTTGATTATCTTTAGGACACGTGTCATGTCATCATTATTGAGCCGTATGAGGAGCGTTCATATTTGGGCCGCATGAAGGTTGTCTGACCGAACCGCATGAAAGATTTTATGACCGAGCCGCATGAATAGTCTATATACTCGAACCGCATGAAGGTTGTCATGACCGAGCCGCATGAATCTGTTCATGATCGAGCCGCATGGGTTTCTTCATGGCCGAGCTGTATGAGAGTCTTCATGGCCGAGCCGCATAGATTTCTTCATGGCCGTGCCGCATGGGGGGACCTTCATGATTGAGCCGCATATGTTTCTCTGCACTGGCCGCATGAACTCGTCTAGTCTGGCCGCATAAACTTACCTCGAAGCTGTGAATATTTTCTCCAGTTCCCTGGGAAGATAGTGCTTTTGTGTCAGTCATTATGTCTACTTTACGTCAGGGCTGTCAGCTGTCAGCTGTCAGCCGTCAGAGCATTAATTGACGCTGGGTACAACTGTTCTGGAAAGACACGTGGCTTCCCTCCGCGGGCCGCATGGAGTCCGCTCGTACTGCCTATGTATTTGAGCCGCATGGGACTCCTGAGCTGCATGCGGCCCCTTGGCCGCATGGATCATTTTTTTCTTCTTTTTTATGCTTCTACAAGACCCCCTTCAAAGTTTTCAATTTACAAAATTGAAATACTTTGAATAAGAAGCATGATTATGCCAGAGCCGCATGAATGTATTCTGTCCTAGCCGCATGGATTTGACCATCCGCATGATTACCTCAACCGTATGACTCTCTGAGCCGCATGGGCTGTTCTGGCCGCATGAGCTTTTTGCCACGTCTTCCTGCCACGTGTGCAAATCTTTTGTAAATCTTTCGTATTTAATGCTCTTGCTTTGCTGTCAGATTTTAAGAGCCGCCTTTTGGGCCAGGATCCCAAGAGTCAGGCTATTATTCAGCTGTTTTTGCCTCGATGACCGAAGAGTCGGTCATCAGATTGCACGTAGATCGAGGCGTTCCTTCCTTGCCTATAAATAGGAACACTTTCGTTCTGGGGAACCTCCTTTGCTCTTTTCGATCTTTCTCTTTGATCTTTCTAACTCCTTTCTCTCCCAAGCACCTATGGCTCCTAAGAAAGCTGCTGCGTCGAAAGCTGCAAAGGGCAAGGCAATCGCTTCTGCAGCGGCTGTGGCGACAAACGTGGCCACTCCTCCGCCGGCCGCTGTTCACTCTGTTCATTTCGACATTCATCCATCTATTGCTGGTAAGGGCATCGCCTTAGAACCCTAACTGCCATGGCTCTGCTGCATAATTTATGCACAAGCCGTATGTCCAAGGTTCGTCTATATGACCGTATAAGCACTTCGTCTTGGGGGCCGCATGGGCTTGTCATACTCGATCCGAATCGCATATATATTTTCGATTTGGGCTGCATGAGCGTAGTTCACTTTTGAACCGCATAAGCTTACCTGCTTGTAGCCGCGTGAGTCTGTGTGTTCAGGGCCGCATGAGTCTGTGTGTTCAGGGCCGCATGGGTCTGTGTAGACTTTGAACCACATAGCCTCACCTGAATCTGAGCCGCATCCGCGCCTAGGTTTGTTCATTGAGTCCATGTGAACCTTGCACCGCATAGGCCCTTCCCCAAACTGTAGAAGCTTCATCAGCTCATCAGAACTTGATTTGTATGGACTCGTCTGACTCGGGGCCGCATAAGGCTATGATGAGCAGAACCGCATGGACTCATCTGGTTCTGAGCCGCATAAGGCTGTGACGACCCGAGCCGCATAGACTTAAATGCTCTTTCAAATGCTTCTTGTTTGCCTATCTTCTAATTGTGTTTCTTTCGTCTTTCTTCAGTGAATCTGCCAGTAAACCCTGCGGGGAAACTTTTGGTTGGCTCGAATCAACTTGTCTCGGATGTGCGACGGGACGATTTATTTCGTCAAGTGTCAGAGCAGCTCCTTGTTAATGAGCCTTTGGAGCGACTGAATGTTATCAGGGTTCAATCTTTCCAGTTCCTTAGTGACATGATGAGCTTCGGGGAGCCAAACGGGAAGTATCTGAGGTCGGTCTTCCTCTTTGGGGATGCATTGATCATAAAAAACTTCCGGGTACTGGATATCTCCGAGAGTTAGGATTTTAATCTGGACGGAATGTCGATTCATATCCCCATTATGAGATGTCATTTCCCTCTTGCGTGGTTCAACATGATCTTATTGGACAGGCAGATGACAGACTCCCTCACTCCAACCAGACCGGGGAAGTTTGTGGGTAACATCCGTTACAACAAAACTACTGGGTCAGTACGCGCGATCAAGGATCCGGCCAGTCGATCTGTGATAGGGTTAGCTCCGGGTACCTTTATCAACACACCGGTCCTAACTTCTTATTTTCTCAGGCTGATACCTTCCTGAGCCGACTTGCTCGAAAAGGGTCTTATCCTGTTGGCAGATTGGTACTTCCTAGCTGGGTACACCCCATTCCCCCGTGGGCTAACCTGACCTCGTGGATTCTGCAGACTTACGAGGCGTTCCTGCGAGAAGTCAATCTTTATGATGCTATCCGGGATACTAGCCACGGATTGCCCATTAATAAGCCGTTGTTTATGGCCCTTCTGGAGATGTATAATCATCGGACCGGAACTTTCTTCACACCTGTAGGGGAGTTGGGGCTCGCTCTCCATGAGATGTATGCTGTCTCCAAGCTTCCCTGGGGAGATGAGCCCTTCGAAGCGTACACTCCAACGAACGAGGAGTTCCAGGATCTAGATCGACGGTTCCCAGGCTTCGTGGTTGTGTACCAAGAACTGTTATGTCACCATACTACCTGTCACCAAACGGCTATAAAAAAAATGATAGCTCGGAAGGGGACACTCCCCATACCAACTCTTGGGTCTCCTATCTTTTTAAATTCAGTGCTGCTGGCCGAGTTACTTCCCGAGGCCGTCAAACTCCAAGAGAAGTAGAAGGCTTGGTGTCGACTGCTAGGAGGTCGAAGTCTAAGGATGACAAGTTTGGGAGCCAGATTGACTCCTTCAGCTATTTTTATTGTAGTACTTGGCGGCTATCAGAGAATGCACTCTTGGCAGGCTTTTTAATGGTGTGGCTGCACAACTGTGTGGTTTCGGGAGGGGCTGGTTCCATCGAGAGGATCGGCCGTCACTTTATCCTTTCCGCCGTAAAGTTGGCCTTTAGGGTCAGGCTGGCTCTTCTTCCCGCTATGGTGTGCAGCATTTATCATGGTCTCCGCGCCTTCTCGTCCAAGGTCATTGCTCGCGACGTGGTGACGGACTTTGACCGTATTGAGCTGTCTTATCATTACCTGCTGGGGTGGCTGTTGTTGCATTATCGGTCTTTGATGAGGCCTAGGACGGGAGACGGAGTTACGGACGACGACGCTTTTCTTTTCAGACATCGCCATCAGCCTTGGGAATATAGTACCATGCCGGCGTGTCGGAGGATGCTGGCGAGAGTGGATGGATATGATTTCTTCGTGTCCGTTCCCCGTTTCACCGACCAGGAAGTGAGGAATGTCCATGTTGATGGCGTTGGATCTTCTTATTTCTTACCTGAGAAGATGCATTTCTGGTTGCGTAACATTCGCCCAGCACATTTAGTTTATCGCAGTCGCAACACTGTATTCCTGGAGCCCTACTTGCCCAGTAGGTTTGTCCGTCAATTTGGGTACAATCAACTATTCCTTGGGCGTCCCAGTTCCAGCCTGAGATTTGAGGGTAGCATCCTCGATGGGATTAGGGCATGGAGCTACTATGACACTTGTCATACTCGAACTAGTTTCTCCGTTCCTGCAGCAAATGTGCTGGGGGAAATATTGCATATGGCGGCCTTATACCATGTCATGGTAAACCAGCCTCCTGTTGATTTTGACCCGAGGACTAGCTTCATCGTGGGCACTCATTTGGCGGAGAAGGCTACGATGCCGAAGGCGAAGAAGAAAGGGACGAACAGGGTTCCCGTGCCCGATTCAGACTCCTTTGACACAGTTGAGGGAAGCAACGAGCGGGACGACGAGGACCCTCTCCCTTCTGGTAGCGGAGCGACGGCGGATCAACCGCCCATCATGGCGGATGAGATGATGACGGATCAACCGTCGGTTGTATTAGATGAGGTGGTAGATCAGTTGCCACCTGTATCAGAGGTAGTGAGGGTAGAACTACCGCCTGTCGTGCCTGATCCCTCGCGTAAGCGAGGCAGGCATGAGTCTACTGACGGAGGAGTGGCCTTTTCCGTAAAGAGAGCTGCGGTCAGACCTCATAGGCTACTTATTACGGAGAGGGGTGAGGATGCTGACGGTGCTCCGGAGGTAAGACTATGTTGGAGCTATCTTCTTGTTGTGGCTTTCTTTTTTCTTGGAGATATGACCTAATTATTTTTCGTTGTAGGCGTCTGACGAACCAGGCTCTCCTGAACCGTCTGCTTCCCCTGGAGTTGATCCGGTCCTTGCTGCTTTGATTAGTGGCATGTGTGCCGCAGTCCTTTCTGCGGGGGCTCTCTCGGTGGAGGCTGAGGGCTCCCAAGTTGCTGAGGCCTCGGTCCGGGGTGACGAAGGTTTCCTCGGGCCTGTCACCGAGATTGCTGACTTTCAGCGAGGCGACGCTGATCTCGTCGTATCCCCTCCCGAGGGTGCCGGGGCGGAGGAGTCTATTATATTCGACTCGGAGGCCGCTGGGGGAGAGGTTATGGTGGCCGTAGGCGAACCTCAGCCTCCGCACTCTTCCGCTGGTAAGATAAGCCAAATATTGACTAGTGAGGGGGCTTATTTGCTCTATCAACATATCCTCCAGGTCAAATCAATTCATGGTTGTCTTGGCCCTACAGGTCCTGACCCTTTACTTCCCACAGCGGATGTTCTTGGGGAAGGCTCGGCCTGCCGCGATCTGGGGGAAAGGAGCATTTCCTCTCCTTCACCGACTCATGTCGAGGGGCCTCCTGCCAGCTCCGGGCAGATGGGGGTGGAGCTTGTTCCGGGAGCGATGGTCTCCGTCTCATCCTCTACTGCTCATACGGCTTCAGAGACTGACTTCTCGGCCCTGTCGAGCATTCAAGTTCTGCGGACTGCTGAAGAGGAGTTGGCCGCTGTTCAGGCGTCCTTCCGTACGGAGTTTGTTTCCTTCGTGGCAGGAGCGGCAGATTCTGTCGCATCTTCTTCAGTATTGCCAGCTACACTCCCGTTGACGCCGGCTTCTTCGGAGGCTCTGGACGAGGTGTCGCAGGATGTAGTCGACAGCTTCTATCGCCATTTAAAGAGGGGCGTAGATGCTGCCGTAGAACGGGAGACCCCTTTTTCTCTGTCCCTGCGGTGCGCTCGGGGTCATCTTGAAACTTTGAAGACTCTTCCTGGCGGGGTGGGGTTGACTGCGCTCCTGGAGCCCAAGTTGGCAGAGGCTGATCAGCTCGTGACCCGATTGCTGGTGTTACGGCAAGATGACTTGCCTGCTGCGATTGAACGGGAGAGGGGTTTCCTTATTGCCGCTCGGGATAGGATAAAGCTTGCTCGAGACAATGCCGGGCCAGTTGTGAAGGGGGACCTTGATAAGCTTCCCGCTTCGTATGACAGGCTGGGTCGTCGAAGTCAAGCTTGTAGGACTCGGGAATAGGCTGCTTCTCGTGGAATAGCTGACACAAAGGAGCGAATTCTTGCACTTCAGAAGGAATTGGCCTTCCTAGAGTCGGAGCTGAGGGCTGCTCATGCGGAACAAGAGTCAGTTATTCAGGAGGCCGAGAAGGTTTCCCGATCTTCTGTTAACCTGGAACGGGCTTTCAAGAAATTTGAGGACAACTGGCAAGCTCACGCTCATCTGGAGGACGAGGCGGCGCAGACCCAAGAGGTGGAGCGTCGAGCTAAACAGAGGTTTGAACGGTCGGTTGCCTTGCTGACGGACCGTCTCACGGCGTTATGTGCTCCAGAGCAGTGATCGGTTTTCTGTTTTCTTTTGCTCATTTTCCCTTTTTTGTTGTAAGGGGTATGATCCCAAATGATGTAGTACTTTGAATTTTGAATAAATGAGCATGTTTCAACTCATCTTCTCTTTCTTGTACTCGTGGTGTTTGTGGAATTGAACCTAATGGGGGATTATTTGTGGACCTGTTATCCTGGGCGTACCTTGGTTTTAGGTACGAGTAACAAGTTTTAGAGAGGAATACCTATAACAACTTCGCGATAAGACAGCTATAGAAATTTTTGGTATTCGAGAGAACGCCAGGGAGCAACTGGGCTCCCAGACATGATAGGGAAGGGATGGGCGTGTACTGGAGACCTAGTACATCATCTGTGGTCGACTGAGGACATTTGTGGTCATCAGAGGACATTTGTGGTCAACAGAGGATATTTGTGGTCAACAGAGGACATTTGTGGACCTATTATCCTTGTCGTACTCCGGTTGTGGGTACGGATAATAGGTTAAAAGGGAACCAACATACTTACTCAGAGGTAATGAGGACATGGCAAGTATGAAGGTTTCTTCTACGGAGCCTTCCCACTCTGAGGTAATGAGGACATGACAGGAGTGGGCTCAATGAAGAGGGGGTACATAAAACGACTCAGAGGTAATGAGGACATGGAAGTTTTATGTAGGGGGTGATTTGTTTTTGGCGGAAATGAAACGAATCAGAGGTATCATCGACATGGTCGTTTTGGAAGTTTGTGGATCCTTTACCCTTTTTTGTGCACTGAGAGTGCGGGTAGTGGATCATGAGGGAGGATCTCTTATAGGAAGAAAGTTCAGAGATATGATCATACATGACTTACTATCTGAAAGAGTGATCGGGATGTGAGTTCAGGGGCACCAGCGGGTACCTGACTCGATATTGTGAAAGTGTGAGTTCAGTGGCACCAGCGGGCACATGACTCGATAATCTGGGATGTTGTGGATGTGAGTTCAGCAGCACGAGAGGGTACATAACTCGGGAATCTAGAGAATGGTGAGTATGAGTTTAGCGGTACCAGCAGGCACGTGACTCGAATAATTGGAAAATGTGGGGAATGAGTTCAGAGGTACCAGCAGGCACGTGACTCGAATGATTGTAAAATATGGGAATGAGTTCAGAGGTACCAGCGGGTACATGACTCTATGCATGGAACCAGAATGTAAGTTCAGTGGTACGGGGAGGTACATGACTCGACACTCTGAGATGTCTTGAGGATCTTATTTCAGACATAGTACTTCTTCAGAAACTTGCCGTTGATGGACAACATGAGCAAGTCTTCATTTTGTTTTGCGAGGCGATAGGCGCCGTTGGAGAATACAGCTTCGATGATGAACGGGCCTTCCCATTTTGGTTGGAATTTATCGACGATTTTATGCGTCATAACCATCGGCCTTCGAACCGCCAGAACGAGATCGCCTACTTGGAATGTTCTGACCTTGACCTTCTTGTTGAAAGATCAAGAGATTCGGGCTTGATATAGCTCAATTCGTTGCTGAGCTAACAGGCGCTTCTCGTCTAGGGCCTCCAATTCCTGTAGTCGGCGATGGTGGTTTTCGTCTGTCGTCAACTGATGTGTGAGGGCGACGCGGAGTGAGGGAATCTTAGTCACTAATGGGAGAACTGTTTCGCTCTCGTACACCAGGGAAAATGGTGTATTCCCGATGGTTGTTCGAACTGTGGTACGATACGCCCATAAGCATTCGCCGAGCTTCTCGTTCCAGTCGCGCTTGTTAGAGGACACGAATTTCTTGAGTAGCTTGATTATGGTTTTGTTGAATGCTTCTGCTAACCCGTTGGCTGCTGGGTTGTAGGGTGTCGAAGCAATATTTTGAATTCGGTGCTTGTCGCAGAACCGATAAAATGTGTGGCTTGCGAACTGTGGCCCATTATCGTGAATGATCCTTCGGGGCAATCCAAAGCAGTAGATGACATGATGCTTAAGGAAGCTGATCACGTTTGAAGTTTTCACCTCTGCTAATGGAATAGCTTCCGCCATTTGGAGAAGTAATTTGTGATTGCGAGTATGAATCGGTTTCCTCTGGACGAAGGCGGGGTAATTGGGCCGATGATGTCCATACTCCATGCTTCGAATGGCCAGGAGGCTACAGTCGGATGTAGGAATTCAGATGGCTGGTGGATGAAGTCGGCATAGATTTGGCAGGCTTTGCACTTTCGTGCATAATCTATTGCGTCTGCAACCATCATGGGCCAGTAATAGCCCATTCGGCAAAGGCGGTCTTGCAGTTTCAGGCCAGGTTGATGGGCCCCGCAGACACCATCATGGGCCTCGCGCACGGCTTCCTTGGCTTCTGTATTAGCAGTAAACCATCATAGGATCGACAATACAGCATTTTCGTCTCCGTATCGTAGAAAAATCTGAGAGAACGTCTTCTGATAGATATAGCTTCCTTCGGATTCTCTGTTAGGATGTCGTATACTACGAAGTCGATGAACGGCTGTCTCCAGTCTGGTGCTTCGTCGACTGAAAGAGCGGAGTAGCTTTCAATGCATCGAATGTTATCCTTAGGACAGACCAATTCCCGGCCTATTACGTCGACCTGATGACGAGCGTAATTTGGCGCAGCTAGGGAAGCGGCCAAACCAGCTAGTGCATCATCTTCAATGTTCTGGAGTCTGGGAACATGTTCTATGAAGAATCCTCCCAAAGACGAGATGATGTCGATTGCTATTCGATGATACGGGATCATGTCTTCGTGGCGGACTTCGTATGACCCCCAAATTTGATTGACGATTAACTGTGAGTCGCCGTATGCTTCAAGATACTCTACCCCCAGCTCCTTTACGAGCCGGAGGCCAATGACCAAGGCATTTTACTCGGCCATATTATTTGAACAGGGCTCTATGAGTGAGTAGGCCCGATTGATCACCAAGCCGAAGGGAGAAATCAGCACTACTCCAACTCCAACGATAATGTTGCCTTTGGGTCCAGTTCTCGAAGCGCCGTCGAAGAACATTCGCCAGATGGCATCATGGAAGACTGTATTTGAACTGGTGACCTCGTCTGGTATCTCTTCATATACCCTGGTCGTCTCTGATCCTGGATGTGCTGCTAGAAAGTCTGCCAGAGCCTGGCCTTTAACAGCCTTTTGCGGTACGAAGATCATGTGGTATGGTGATAGTAATATCGCCCAAGTAGCAAGACGAGAGCTGAGTGCCCCAGGTTTGGTCATGAGGACCCTGAGGGGGTTGATCCGCGATATTACGTGGATGGTTTGTCCCGTGACGTAGTGTCGCGTCTTCTGGATTGCGAACACGAGAGCAAGGCATTCCTTCTCTACGGCCGTGTATCGGTATTCTGGCCCAATCATCTTCCGACTGAGGTAGTATATAGCTTGTTCGTGGCCCGCATCATTGTTCTGTGCCAACAGAGCACCAAGAGAATGTTCCATCGCTCGCACATAGAGCAGAAATGGCTTTCCAGCAACAGGAGCTACCAGGACTGGAGGATTCGACAAATATTCTTTGATGCTGTCGAAAGCGCGCTGGCATTCCTCATCCCATACGAAAGAGACTCCCTTCTTCATGAGATGGGTGAATGGTTGACATCGTCCAGAGAGATTAGAGATGAATCTCCTGATGTAAGCTAGCCTGCCTTGGAGGCCTCGGAGTTCGCGAAGATTTCTCGGGGGACCCATCTCCATGATTGCCTTTATTTTCTCGGGGTCGATGTGAATGCCCTGAGGAGTGTTGACGAAACCCAGGAATTTCCCGCTGGAACTCCCAAGAATGATTTCGTAGGATTCATCTTTAAGTTGTGTGCTCGCATTAGGTCGAACACTGTCTTGAGATCTTGCAGATGATCTTTCTTCGAACGGCTTTTGACGGCGATGTCGTCGACGTAGCACTCCACTGTCTTGCGCAAGTGGTCTCTAAAGATGACGCTCATAGCTCTCTGGTAAGTGGCGCCAACATTCCTTAAACCGAAAGGCATAACGGTGTAGCAATATGTACCAATTGGTGTTTAGAATGATGTGTGCTTCTCGTCGTCAGGAAATATCTTGATCTGGTTGTATCCTGAGAAGCCATCCATGAAGGACATACGTTCGAAGCCGCAGGTATTGTCGATCATGATATCTGTGATAGGAAGAGGGAATTCATCTTTAGGGCAGGCCTCATTCAGATTCCGGAAGTCAATGCATATTCGGATCTTTCCGTTCTTCTTGAGAACTGGTACGATGTTGGCTACCCAGTCTGGATGCTGTTCTTCTCGAATGAAGCCGCTGGCTATCAGTTTGTTGACCTCGGCTTCAATAGCATTCATGACATCGGGGCAAAACCGTCGTTGTTGTTGCTAGACAGGTTTTGCATCAGACGAATATTGAGTTTGTGGAGTGCGATCTCGGGGTCCAATCCTGGCATATCTTCATAGCTCCAGGCGAGCACATCGTTGTACTCTTTGACGAGTTGGAGCAGCGACTCTCGCTCTTCACCTGTCAGACTCTGGCTGATGAAGATTGGTTTCGGGAAGGCTTCATCACCAAGATTAACTTGTATGACCTCATCCTCAGTGGGAGGTTCTCTTTGCTCGAAACGCTTTTCCCATTGTTCATCTAACTGTTGGGCCCACGGCTCTAGCTCGAAAATTTCTGGAATGTCTTCATCTTCTTCATAAGCGTCGGCGAATGCCATGTTGCCTGACAGGATTTGTCTGAATACGTCTTCGATGCTGGTATCTGAGTCAGAAGTTGGTGACCCGGTCGAATATGAATGCCAGTCACATTCTTCATCTGAACTTTTAGGGGTTATCGTGGGTGTTACATACCCTAATCCACATCGAGTCTTGCTATAGTAGTCCCGTGGTTTGCCAACCGGGACCGGGGGCTTCAAAGGTAGTTGTCGTCCAGTACCGTAGTTCAAATCCGGGGTCATTTCCAGGTCATACCCCTGTTTCTGCATGAGATATTTAGATTGGAGGCTATAAAGATACAGAGGTAGTCTCCCGGCATCCGATCCAAGGTCGACTTCTTATATGGTGAAGGGATACGGATCGTCCTTCCGGCCGAAGATGATTGGATGGTCCCCTCCCTCGATTATTCGGTAACCATCTTCTGCTGGAGTAAGCTGGATTGTGGTGTAGACATTTGTCACCTGTGTGTGTAGGTGAGTGCCTATACCGTATTCCATAGCGTACATTGTACAAAGCTTATTGAGCTCGAGGTAGTTCAAAGATAGCCCTTTATTGATAAAGTAAGGTATCTTTTCTAGGGGAATTACATCATCTGCGGAGGAAACATCAGTGTGGGCAGCCACATACTTGGCTAGCTCCGGTTCCTCTTCGGCTACCCCCTGTGTGAATGAAGACTGAGAGGACGACCTGGGGAGCTTGATCATCAGCGGTTCAGTTGATGGAGCTGAGCGTAGAGTTGTTGGCAGACTAGCGACCCCCAGTTTAGTACTTGATATGGGGCGAGGAGTGGCTGGTTCGCTAGCAGTATCAGACCTTGCATCGGGGTGACGACCCTTTTTGGGAAGGCGTATCGTCAGTGGTTTGTCGGAGGGATTGAGCTTCTCTGTTTGGGGCTGGCAGACTCTCGGCAGTCTGATTGTTAATGGCCCCGTTGTGGATCTTGGCACTTGGCCAGACCTTGGCAGCCGGATTATTATTTGCTCTTCTTGTGCCGAGAGGCTGATTGCGTCCTTACGCAGAGTGGCGGTAAGGGGTGCAGACCTGCCCGGTTTACGAGCTTGGAGGTGGATCGTCAGAGGCTCTTTGGATCCAGTAGTTGTCTCGGTACTAGCTTGTACATCTCCTTCACCAAGATGCTTCTTCGACTTTTCGTACAGGCAGGAGTCTGAGTAGTAAGATTCGACCCCTTTGAAGGGATCGATATCAGCAAATTCCGTCCTCATGAAGTCGTGTTTGTCGACATATTTGAAGCACTGGTGCAGCGTGGAAGGCACGATCATATAATCATGTATCCACGGGCGCCCCAAGAGGATGTTGTAAGAAGTGTCTGCATCTATGACGTAGCAGGTGACTTCGGATTGGAGGTCGCCAATTTGACACTTCAGATGAATCTTTCCAATAGGGTAGCTCCTGCCCGAATTGAAACCGCTGATGGCGGTGCTTGTAGACGTCAGGCAATGCATTGGGATACGAAGATGATGTAGCAGACCCTTCGGGATGATGCTTATGGAAGAGCCAGGATCAATGTGCATCCGATCCACCTTTACGTCGCCGATGTATCCAGTGTAGTATAGTGGACGGTCGTGCAGATTAGTTTTGATGAGCATGTCCTGCGGAGTGAAGACGATGTTGGGCATTGCTCCCGTGCAGGCGCTGTCTTGGAGATCTGTAGGCGGGTCTTCTCCATTGAGGTTAAATTAAGCCAGGAATGCGTCGACGTTTTGGAGTGCATCGCTCAAAACCGCACGAACATCCTTGGAGAGTCTCAGGAGCTCATATAATGACAACTTGGCCGGTGTTTTGGCCAATTGTGCCTAGATGTCGAAGTTGTAGGGCCTCTCCAACCCTTGGGCTGCCTCTTTTCGGAGGGATTTATCGAAGCGAGTCTCCCTCGGCCTAGGCTTGTCGGTCGTCGAAGGCTGAGCCGGTCCCGGAGCATCAGTTGTAGTGGGTTGATGATATTCAGCTGGATTGTCAACCACATATTGGGATTGCGCCCAAGACCGCGTGACGACGGCTGTAGCTTCTTCGATATCTGCCGAGATTGTGCGGTAGGATCTAATTTTTCTATTCTTTTTCTTGCAGATAGAAGATGATATGGGCCGAGTCACTTCCGATACCAAGTCCAGATGGATCCACATGACCTCCCCTCGTGATGTGGTGAGGGGCACTAAACCAGCAGCCTGATCTCGGGGAGGTGGAAGATTAGTAATCTCCATTGTCGCCAGAGGGATGGAGACCACCCCGTCTTGAGTTTTCGTCGGAGGGAAGCTGTCGAATTGTACCGACACCATATTGGCTGCCACCGTTACCTCTTCGAAATTTGATGGCCAAAGCATTCGAATCGATGAGATTTTGGATGTACCGTTTTAGCTGGTAGCAGTCGTGTGTAGCATGATAGACGTAGCGATGATAATGGCAGTACTTTGGGTTCTCTATCTCTGTCGGTCGTGGTTCCCATCTTGGTGGAGGAAGCTGAATTCTGTCCCCTTGTACGAGCATGTCCAAGATGGGCTTGACATGACCGTCTTCGAAGGAGTAACTGATATACGACCATTGTTTGTCTGCCGGCTTTGGCTCAGGTTTCTGTGCCGTATCGGTCACCATAGACTGCTTTCCCCTGCTGTCCCGATTGTTTGATGGGCTACCCCCATTATCGTTGTTGGGACGCTTGTCCTTGTTCTCTCCGTTCGAGATGTGCAATCCCAGTTGGTGAGCCTTCTTCAATCGTTCTTCGGCGCTTGTGGCGCTGATGATGAATGTCTTCTAGTCCTTGAATTAACTTTCGCCCATCCAGAGACTGATTGTTGGGAGGAGTCTCTTTTGGCAAATTTCAATCAAGGAAGAATCTGGATTTCCAGAGGGCAGCTTCATGGCGGTTTGGCGGAACTGCTCGATGTAGTTCCTCGTCAGCTCTTTCTCCCCTTGGATGACGTCCATGAGGGTGGACATGGTGATGTCCTGCCCTACTTCGTAGAATCTCTCCAAGAACATGTGCTTGAAGCCTGTGAAGGAGTGGATGAAGTTGTCCGGCAGGTTGCGATACCAGTCGAAGGCGACTCCTTCCAATACCCCGATGAATAATCGTATGAGGATGGCATCGTCATGGGGCAGATGGTCGGTGGTGACCTCGAAGTAAGTGATGTACCGACTTGCCGAGGTCTTGCCATCATAAGGATTGATATTGAACGGCTTATATCTTGGTGGGAGTGGAACATCCCTCAATACAGCAGGGTACGGTTGCCGTATTCTGAGGTCTTGAGAGTTTTCTCGAGCGTGGAACATGGCTCGGAGCTCCTGGACCTCTCTTCTTGCTTTGCGAGCTTCGTCCACGGCAGTGGGGGTCGTTGTTTCTGGAGGATTGTTGCCCAGGTTTGGTGCCACCGAATTCGAGTCCGCATTGACCGGGGGACCCGCGCTTGTTTGGCCAGGCGTCCCTCCTTGCAGAGTTGGAAGGGCCGCTTTAATCTCGTCTACAGACTTGACCAAAGCAAGCAATATGGCTTCGAGACTGTCGATGCGCTGGCGATCACTGGAACCACCTTGATTGCTATCTGTCATGAATACCGTCTTCACATGGGGAGAGATAGACGGAGCGGTGGAGGAAGTGCCCTCTGAATCGTATCCCTGTAGCGAGAAATCATCGAGGTATGTGGGTATATTCCCTTCTGACTCAGATTCGGAAGGAACAGTACCCCCATTCTTCGAGTTTGCCTCGTCATGGGAGTTGTGGATGTCGTCGAGATTTGCTGTATCTGATGGGAGAGTTGTCTCCCCTGGCTCATCTTCTTGGAACATTGGGTTGCCGTGGAGGCTCGGAGGGGTGCTACCCCCATCCCCAGCAACCTCCTGCGTTATGGACGACGAATCCCCCACTGTAGCAGATTTTGTCTTAGAGCGAGTACCTTGGAAAACTCCAGTGGTGGGCACCCACTTATACGACAGTCTTTTAGTCGCAGTGGTTGAGATCTTCGGGCTGGAAACATTCGTCTTCTTCCCCCTTCCATCAGCGGGGACCTTCCGAGCAGAGTTGCAGGAGACGACGGGTAGTGCCTTGTCTTCTGAAGATGGCTGTTGTAGTCTTTGAAAGACAGACTGCCGGTCTTCTTGCATCGTCGTGGTGTTGCAGCAACAGTTGACGATGACTTGGGTGCAGTGACATCCGTGGGGGGACTCTTTGCACCCTGATGCATCTTCTCTTTTCTTGCGTTTGTGGAGGATGGCCTCACGCAAGTCACTTGCTTTGCTAGCTCGGGAATTCCGGGCACGCGAGTGTGTAGGCCTCCCGCCTGCTCCCTGATTCGAAGGTAGCTCGTATATTTGCCTTCGCTCGTTACTGGGAGATGCTTGATGACTATCCCGCCCATTGGCAGCAGGGTACGAGTAGCCTTATACAACTTTCCATTAGAGGCCCGTGTGACAATAGAAAGAGTCCAAGTTGGATACCACAGAGTCTGGCTTATCATCCAGAGAACCATCAGGGTTAGGACCGCATGAGAGACGGTCGAAGACTGATCCTGAGAAGCGTAGAACAGACGCTATGCGGCTAGGATTGGAAACCGTACAGGCTGTCTGCATGCGGCTGTCTTTAGCTGTCGGATGAGTCATTCTTGTGCGACTAGGAGTCACGACCGTGCAGGCTGGCCGCATACGGTTGGCAATTGTGTCCGCATGGGTTTTCTGCAAACGATTGACTTTTGTAACCGTATAAGTTTCATCCATGCGGTTGGCAACTGTAGCCGCATAAGCAATGCGGCTGACAGATGTGGTCTTGTGAACTTTCTTCATGCGGCTGGCGGATGTAGCCGCATGAGCTTTTTTCATGCGGCGATCATCCTTATGCGGCTCGGATCGCATAGAGTTCCTCTTTGCCCCTGCAAGTCCAGCATCATAGTGTTTTCTTCTGTCGGACTTGGGGACAACATAGTTGTCTACGGTCTGCAGTGGGGCCGTAGGAGAGTCTTCCTCGCCGTCTTGAGCAACAGAGGGTATCTTTGCAAGAGCTTCAGTAGGGGCGAATGATCGGGGTCTCCACTCCTTGCGGGCCTTCTTCGTGCGGGCTCGCTTCTGGACCGGGCCAGCGCTCTTGTCGGACAACATTTCTTCGAACGCCTGTTGGTCTAACCGGGCGACCATCTTCTGTTGCGTGGAGCCAAGCTTGGCTGCATCCGACTGCGTCACCAACTCCTCAGCCGTAGAGAAGTTTGTCCCCAGCAGAGTCGCCATCGTGTTTGCCTTGAAATATAAAAGAGCAGAACAGTTTTTATAGGAGGACTGGACTTTTACTTCACGTTACAAACTCGCTTGTACAAAGAAAGCCTAGGGACGAAAACCTAGGTACAGCAATCTAAGTACAATTGTTTATTTTTGATTCTGGGGGGTGACGGTAGAGGTTCGGGAAAGCGACGGCAACTCTGCCTTACTCCTTGGACGATCGGACGTAGCCTTGGCTCCTGTAACGAGATGCTTGGCGTTGACGAAGAAATGCTCTTCTTGCTCTCCTCGTATTGCTCTTCTGGCTTCTCTCTCTCTGGATTGATCTTTGTGTATTTTTCTCTCTGATTATTGGGGGGAGCGTCTCTCTGTATATGCCTGTATGTATCTTTTGCAAGGGCATGGCACCCTGCTATTTATAATAGTGGGGAGCATCATAGGGTTTGCAATGACTGCTGTAAATCCCCTAAATTTCTACTATTTTTTTTATTAAATTTAGTACTGATTTAAATTTTTTTTGTATTGTACGTCGCGTAGTCGTATTTTAAGTCGCGCACAAAATTTATTTTTCGAAATTGCTCGACGAATGCGATTATGTGCGAGCGTACATATTTTTGAAAATATTATTTTTCTATTTTTAAAGTTTTAAAATAATATACATAATAATTATTTTGTTATCATTCCAAAATTTTTCAAGTTTGTTATTTTATTTATAAAGTCTTTCATTTCTCATAATTATTAATAATAAAAAAATATTTTTATTGTATGCTAGAAAAGCATAATTATGATAACATCATTTTGTACCTACATATATATTACGTAATTATTTATTAGTCTATTTTAAATAAAAATATAATTTTTGAGATTTATTAATATAAATATTTTATTATTCAAAAAGATATTTATTATTTTTGAAATTATTATTATAGCATTTTTAGAAAACATATTTTGAAATTATTGTACCAATTTAAATCTTGATTTGATTTATGGATATGTTTAAAATAGTAAATAAATATCTATATTTGGAAATTGATTTATTCTATTCAATTTTAAACTAAAATTTAATTTGATTTAATTTAGATTTGCATTTAGATTTGATTTTAAATTAATTATGAAATATCTATTTTGGGTTTTAAATAATCCTAATTCATATCCAATTGGGAATTCCCACATCCTATAAATAGGCAGGTACTCATCCATTATTTTTCTTCACAAATTACTCCACAAAATTTCCACAGAGTGTACGTGCCTCGTGTCGGTGTTCCAACCATCCTCGTGTCAGCCGTGACGGCCTCGGGTCCGACCCCGGTGTCTTTCCAATAGGTTATTCTTCTTTTTACATATACAAAATTTTTCCCTCTCCTCTGTGTCGACAACCCGACACGGCAAACATCAAATCCATATCCTAATTTCTAATTTTTTTTATCCTAACTCTAACCCTAAAACCTAAATTGTCGCAGGCCAGCCACCTCCCTACCGCTTGCCAACAACCACCGTCCCCGACACCACTGCCACGACCCAAACTCCCATCCGCCACCACCATTGCAACCACCACCACCGCGGCCACTGCCGCGACAGCCCCGACCACGTATTCCCAACACCTTCCAAAACAAACCCAACCGACCCATCGTCGTCGTCGTCCACCACAAACACCAGAGAACGCAGGAAAAAGAAGGAGGTGAAAACCCAAACCTGACCCCAGCCTCCGTCGACCTCGCGGTGGTTCAGATCCGCTGCCTCGGCCTTCCGCAACGCCGCACCTGCGCCGTGGCCGGTTCGCCTCCTGCTCCTTCCCTCTCCCGACCAATCGAACCACCTCCGCAGAGTCCACCGCGCCTCCGCGCTCTGCCCCATCCCGACGAAAGCCGGCGAACCGCCTGTGCCTCTCCCACTGTGCGCATGCTGCCCACTCGGCACAGCCACCCGACGAAACCCTCTCCTCAACCTTCGCCGTGGCTGAAACCCTCCGCCATCCGTGCCCTAGCTCCTCCTCTCGCCGGAAAAATTCCCCCGTTGCCGCCTCTGCCAGCGCCATCCCCCGTTCTCCTCTTCGCTCTGCCGCCTTCCTTGGCTGGCCACCACCGGCTCTGCTCCTCCGAGAAAGCGACCAGCCCACCGCCTCTCTTTCTCGACCGCTCCCTTTCCTCCGCGCTCGCCTCGCCGGAGCAGCACCTTCGCGCCGCCTTCGCCTATCTCTCCGACTCCCTCTCGATTCTCCGACCGCCGTCTCGCCCCGTGCGCGCGCTGCCGCCGCGTCCCGACCCGGCCGTGCCCGTACGCCGCAGCTCCCCCGACGAGCTCCGCCCACCAGCGCCTCCACCAAACCCCTCTCACCGCCGACTTCCCCCAACCCTCTCCGCGTCTCACCGCCGATCCCCTTTCGCGACTCCCGCTCCTCTCTCCTCCGATCTTCTCCATCACTCTTCCTTCTCTCTCCTCTCTAATTTTTTCTTTCCCATGTGATTCTCTCTCCTCCTTTCTATTAGGAGCAGGCTAAGCAACAATCGTGGCAGTTTGTTGTGTGTTTTATTGATTATTATTATTATTATTATTATTATTATTATTAAACTATTGACTAAGGTTAACAGTTATTATTATTATTATTATTATTATTATTATTATTATTATTATTTTAATTGTTTATTTAATTGTTTATTTTAATGGTGTGTTTGTATTTTATCATTACTATTATTATCCTTATTACTATTATTATCATCATTATTATTATATGTCTATTTTTTTCTTGTAGGAATATATATCAATAATATTACCATCATTATTATTATCATTTTTATTGTTATTATTATTATTATTTTACAGTATAATATTTAGGGTAAGTTATAAGTATTATTATGATTACAATTAGTATTAATATTATTGTTACTATTTTGTTTATTAGATAAATAGATAGTTAATATTTTTAAAATTATGTTTGGCAACACAGTAGCCCTAAAATATTTTCCTAGACTTTTTTATTATTATTATATATATTTATTTAAAATATTTTTGGACTAATGAAAATTTTAGTTTCTAACCTAGATATCCTATTTTGATAAGCTTCAAGTTTTTGCCTAAAAATTTATTTTGATTTCTAGTATTTACCTACAAGTACTTTTACAAATAAAATATAGTTCTCTCTAAACCATATTTTACTACTTAAAGCTTAGACGAAAAACGATTTCTAAATTTGTAAGTACGTGTTTTATCTAAAATATTTTTCCAAATTATTATAAAACGTTTTCTAAAATCATATATATATATATATATATGTTATTTATCTAATTTCATTCGATTTCTCTTCTGTCCGTAACCAATCCTCTTATTCCCATTCTGTCACCAAATTCGTACCACCTTATGTCCACCCTAACTAAATTGACCCTTCTGGACCCAATGGAACTGTCCGTGCCATCAACAGAGGTCCCCTTGTGTAGTTGTTACACCAAAGTTGCAGATCGTGCCACCTTGATCATCGCAGCACACCAGGCGCCCAATCAGGCAAGACACCTTGCCTTCACTGTTTAATTTCTTGCTCAATATCATGCATGTTTTTATTTATTTTAGAAAATATAAATTGTACTTGCAAATTATTATATTTTAGCTGCATATGGCTTAGAGTTAAGGGACCACCTTTGTTTGTGTCGCATTCATTGGCCCGACACTTGTGTATCACGAGTCACGAGTCTCATTTAGATCTCGGACGTACGTATCGACTGGCCATCGGTGCGCACATGCCGTGCGATAGGCAATAACTGCTAAATAGTTATGGTTGTCTAGGAGACTTAGCGACTTAGCAGTTATTAGGAATGTCGTGATGTGGATTCAGCACGAGTAGTGCATGGGGAGGGTGAAGACAGTTATTAGGCGCAGGGGCTTTCACACTTTTACTTTTCTCTAGATGCCATTTGTGACTCAGTCGAGAGACTAGTGGCCGTGCATTTATTTACTTTTCTCTAGATGCCACTAGTGCCTCGGTTGAAACACAAATGTGCCGTGCATTTACTTTCCTCTAGCTGCCGTTAGTGACTCACCCAAGAGCTAGTGGCCGTGCATTTATTTTTCTCTAGACGCCCCTTAGTCCTCGCTCGAGTGCTACTGGGCCGTGCATTTACTTTTCTCTGGATGCCACTAGTGCCTTGGTTGAAACGCTAACGTGCCATATTTCTAGCTTCGGGAGTCCTTGTGTGGAACGTTGTCTTCAAATGCATTAACACATAGAATGGTTAAGGACCTTATTTGTGTAGTCACATATACTTTTCTCTTGAGCTAACTTTATTCAGTTTATGGCATGATATTATGTGTCTTGTTACGTCCCTCTGAGGACCTGGTTGTCTTGCCAGGTGTGTGCTATTATCTTTCGCAGGTGTTCTAGCTCTAGTCGTGTTCATCGCTATTTCTTCGAGGATGATTGTGCTTGGATCGTCTTCGCTTCGCTCGCCAAAATATTTCTTTTGTTATGTATTTCTTTTCATCGTTGGTAGTGGATTTGTTTCCGCCCAACTACATGTACCAAATGACAATTTCATGGTTGATTATATGATATCATTTATTCATATATTTTTGTGGATGAGAATAGTTATGGTTCTACTGCATTTTACAGCTTATGTATTCATACGAGGCTCATGTATTACGTATGAATACAGCTGGCATGTCTACATTCTTAGTCCTACATATTTTGGGACTGGGGCGTTACATATTTTTTTGGTGGCCCATGTAAGTCTAGATAAATTGTTTGGTTACTTTACCGTACCAAGCAAGCCTGTGTATAGGATTAGAAGTCTAGGCTCTCATCCACATACTTGACCACTTTTTTTGAATTATCTACCGTTTGACTCATCAATTGCATCTTGCTTGCTTCCTTCCGTCCCTATTCTTATCTTCCCTTCGTGCTTGCTAGAGATTGACCCTACTAGTTAATTGTCCCAAAACACCATTAGTTTAATTCTTTAAGTTGCGTAGAATACCTTATGAACTAGCAACCCTTTTGACCTAGTGACCTATATTAGCAATGCTTATTTAGATCCTAGAATCTAGAGGACCTAACCCGTCTAGCCAACCAAGGACTTGGACAAGAAGACTATAGGACGACTGTATGACTTAGAATTATTCTACCTTCTTTAAATCTTAATCTCTCGTACCTATGTATATACCGTTTTGACTAATGATGCTAATATAGCCTAGTTTTTGCAAGCTTATTCTTTATGAGTTTGTTCATGACATATGCTATTGAGCGCTCACTAGCTTATTGTCTAATCAGAACCGGTGCATAATGGTCTGATCAACCAAGTGCACTTTGGTTCGCTTTTATCTATCGTTCTACGTGGATGGGGACATAACTAAACTTGTCCTCTAGAGTCCCATCCGCGACTGCCTTGGCAACTCCTTTTGAAATTTTTCGGTCGTCCTTGAATCACGTATTCGTATTCGATAACGCCTCCCTCGAACTCTATATTGCTTCGCCCTCACCTATTTTAGAAGGACGAAGACGTTATACTAGAACTTCCTCTAGCTATCCTATCACCTATGACTATTATCACTCAATGTTGCCATATCTTTGTCTTGAACTACTCAACCTTTTCCTCGACCCTAAATATACAATCTTGACTTCACTTGAATTTAAGGGTGATTACAATCGTCTCTTAATCATATCCTCAACCTAGACTACGACCATATAAACTTTGAACCCTTCTATCTATCGTTGTGCCTTCTCACCCCCTACGAATTCTTAATTTTGAGGACAAAATTCTTTTAAGTTGGGTAGGATGTCAAATCCCTAAATTTCTACTATTTTTTTTATTAAATTTAGTACTGATTTAAATTTTTTTTGTATTGTACGTCGCGTAGTCGTATTTTACGTCGCGCACAAAATTTATTTTTCGAAATTGCTCGACGAATGCGATTATGTGCGAGCGTACATATTTTTGAAAATATTATTTTTCTATTTTTAAAATTTTAAAATAATATACATAATAATTATTTTGTTATCATTCCAAAATTTTTCAAGTTTGTTATTTTATTTATAAAGTCTTTCATTTCTCATAATTATTAATAATAAAAAAAATATTTTTATTGTATGCTAGAAAAGCATAATTATGAGAACATCATTTTGTACCTACATATATATTACGTAATTATTTATTAGTCTATTTTTAATAAAAATGTAATTTTTGAGATTTATTAATATAAATATTTTATTATTCAAAAAGATATTTATTATTTTCGAAATTATTATTATAGCATTTTTAGAAAACATATTTTGAAATTATTGTACCTATTTAAATCTTGATTTGATTTATGGATATGTTTAAAATAGTAAATAAATATCTATATTTGGAAATTGATTTATCCTATTCAATTTTAACTAAAATTTAATTTGATTTAATTTAGATTTGCATTTAGATTTGATTTTAAATTAATTATGAAATATCTATTTTGGGTTTTAAATAATCCTAATTCATATCCAATTAGGAATTCCCACATCCTATAAATAGGCAGGTACTCATCCATTATTTTTCTCCACAAAATTTCCACAAAGTGTACGTGCCTCGTGTCGGTGTTCCAACCATCCTCGTGTCAGCCGTGACGGCCTCGGGTCCGACCCCGGTGTCTTTCCAATAGGTTATTCTTCTTTTTACATATACAAAATTCTTCCCTCTCCTCTGTGTCGACAACCCGACACGGCAAACATCAAATCCATATCCTAATTCCTAATTTTTTTTATCCTAACTCTAACCCTAAAACCTAAATTGTCGCAGGCCAGCCACCTCCCTACCGCTCGCCAACAACCACCATCCCCGACACCACTGCCACGACCCAAACTCCCATCCGCCACCACCATTGCAACCACCACCACCGCGGCCACTGCCGCGACAGCCCCGACCACGTACTCCCAACACCTTCCAAAACAAACCCAACCGACCCATCGTCGTCGTCGTCCACCACAAACACCAGAGAACGCAGGAAAAAGAAGGAGGTGAAAACCCAAACCTGACCCCAGCATCCGTCGACCTCGCGCTGGTTCAAATCCGCTGCCTCGGCCTTCCGCAACGCCGTACCTGCGCCGTGGCCGGTTCGCTTCCTGCTCCTTCCCTCTCCCGACCAATCGAACCGCCTCCGCCGAGTCCACCGCGCCTCCGTGCTCCGCCCCATCCCGACGAAAGCCGGCGGACCGCCTGTGCCTCTCCCACTGTGCGCATGCTGCCCACTCGGCACAGCCACCCGACGAAACCCTCTCCTCAACCTTCGCCGTGGCTGAAACCCTCCGCCATCCGTGCCCTAGCTCCTCCTCTCGTCGGAAAAATTCCTCCGTCGCCGCCTCTGCCAGCGCCATCCCCCGTTCTCCTCTTCGCTCCGCCGCCTTCATTGGCTGGCCACCACCGGCGCTGCTCCTCGCGACCAGCCCGCCGCCTCTCTTTCCCGACCGCTCCCTTTCCTTCGTGCTCGCCTCGCCGGAGCAGCACCTTCGCGCCGCTTTCGCCTATCTCTCAGACTCCCTCTCGATTCTTCGACCGCCGTCTCGCCCCGTGCGCGCGCTGCCGCCGCGTCCCGACCCGGCCGCGCCCGCACGCCGCAGCTCCCCCGACGAGCTCCGCCCACCAGCGCCTCCACCAAACCCCTCTCACCGCCGACTTCCCCCAACCCTCTCCGCCTCTCACCGCCGATCCCCTTTCCCGACTCCCGCTCCTCTCTCCTCCGATCTTCTCCATCACTCTTCCTTCTCTCTCCTCTCTGATTTTTTCTTTCCCATGTGATTCTCTCTCCTCCTTTCTTTTAGGAGCAGGCTAAGCAGCAATCGTGGCAGTTTGCTGTATGTTTTATTGATTATTATTATTTTTTTTTTTATTATTATTATTAAACTATTGACTAAGATTAACAGTTATTATTATTATTATTATTATTATTATTATTATTATTATTATTATTTTAATTGTTTATTTAATTGTTTATTTAATGGTGTGTTTGTATTTTATCATTACTATTATTATCCTTATTTCTATTATTATCATCATTATTATTATGTCTTTTTTTTCTTATAGGAATATATATCAATAATATTACCATCATTATTATTATCATTATTATTGTTCTTATTATTATTATTATTTTACAGTATAATATTTAGGGTAAGTTATAAGTATTATTATGATTATAATTAGTATTAATATTATTGTTACTATTTTGTTTATTAGATAAATAGATAGTTAATATTTTTAAAATTATGTTTGGCAATACAGTAGCCCTAAAATATTTTCCTAGACTTTTTTATTATTATATATATATTTATTTAAAATATTTTTGGACTAATGAAAAATTTAGTTTCTAACCTAGATATCCTATTTTGATAAGCTTCGAGTTTTTGCCTAAAAATTTATTTTGATTTCTAGTATTACCTACAAGTACTTTTACAAATGAAATATAGTTCTCTCTAAACCATATTTTACTACTTAGAGCTTAGACGAAAAACGATTTCTAAATTTGTAAGTACGTGTTTTATCTAAAATATTTTTTCAAATTATTATAAAACATTTTCTAAAATCATATATATATGTTATTTATCTAATTTTCTTCTATTTCTCTCCTGTCCGTAACCAATCCTCTTATTCCCATTTTGTCACCAAATTCGTACCACCTTATGTCCACCCTAACTAAATTGACCCTTCTGGACCTAATGGAACTGTCCGTGCCATCAACAGAGGTCCCCTTGTGTAGTTGTTACACCAAAGTTGCAGATCGTGCCACCTTGATCATCGCAGCACACCAGGCGCCCAATCAGGCAAGACACCTTGCCTTCACTGTTTAATTTCTTACTCAATATCATGCATGTTTTTACTTATTTTAGAAAATATAAATTGTACTTGCAAATTATTATATTTTAGCTGTATATGGCTTAGAGTTAAGGGACCAACTTTGTTTGTGTCGCATTCATTGGCCCGACACTTGTGTATCACGAGTCACGAGTCTCATTTAGATCTCGGACGTACGTATCGACTGGCCATCAGTGCGCACATGCCGTGCGATAGGCAATAACTGCTAAATAGTTATGGTTGTCTAGGAGACTTAGCGACTTAGCAGTTATTAGGAATGTCGTGATGTGGATTCAGCACGAGTAGTGCATGGGGAGGGTGAAGACAGTTATTAGGCGCAGGGGCTTTCACACTTTTACTTTTCTCTAGATGCCATTTGTGACTCAGTCGAGAGACTAGTGGCTGTGCATTTATTTACTTTTCTCTAGATGCCACTAGTGCCTCGGTTGAAACACAAATGTGCCGTGCATTTACTTTCCTCTAGCTGCCGTTAGTGACTCACCCAAGAGCTAGTGGTCGTGCATTTATTTTTCTTTAGACGCCCCTTAGTTCTCGCTCGAGTGCTACTGGGCCGTGCATTTACTTTTCTCTGGATGCCACTAGTGCCTTGGTTGAAACGCTAACGTGCCGTATTTCTAGCTTCGGGAGCCCTTGTGTGGAACATTGTCTTCAAATGCATTAACACATAGAATGGTTAAGGACCTTATTTGTGTAGTCACATATACTTTTCTGTTGAGCTAACTTTATTCAGTTTATGGTATGATATTATGTGTCTTGTTACGTCCCTCTGAGGACCTGGTTGTCTTGCCAGGTGTGTGCTATTATCTTTCGCAGGTGTTCTAGCTCTAGTCGTGTTCATCACTATTTCTTCGAGGATGATTGCGCTTGGATCGTCTTCGCTTCGCTCGCCAAAATATTTCTTTTGTTATGTATTTCTTTTCATCGTTGGTAGTGGATTTGTCTCCACCCAACTACATGTACCAAATGACAATTTCAAGGTTGATTATATGATATCATTTATTCATATATTTTTGTGGATGAGAATAGTTATGGTTCTACTGCATTTTACAGCTTATGTATTCATACGAGGCCCATGTATTACGTATGAATACAGCTGGCATGTCTACGTTCTTAGTCCTACGTGTTTTGGGACTGGGGCGTTACAACTGCCCATTCTCAAAGTGGCGGCAGCCTGGTAAATGATCAATCTGGACCATCCATCTTGAGTATGAAGGATCTGGACCATTAATGAGGATTATGCCAAATTATGTCAGAAATTAATGTTGATTGCAATAAATCCCCATTATGATGATTTGCTGATATCCGCAAATCTAAATGAATCAATTTAATTCATTCTCTTGCCATGTGTCCCAAATCATTGAGATCTGACCCAAAAATTTGATTATCTTTAGGACACGTGTCCTGTCATCATTATTGAGCCGTATGAGGAGCATTCATATTTGGGCTGCATGAAGGTCGTCATGACCAAACTGCATGAAAGATTTCATGACCGAGCCGCATGAATAGTCCCTATACTCGAACCGCATGAAGGTTGTCATGACCGAGCTGCATGAATCTGTTCATGACCGAGCCGCATGGGTTTCTTCATGGCCGAGCTGTATGAGAGTCCTCATGGCCGAGCCGCATGGATTTCTTCATGGCCGAGCCGCATGGGGGGACCTTCATGATTGAGCCGTATATGTTTCTCTGCACTGGCCACATGAACTCGTCTAGTCTGGCCGCATAAACTTACCTCGAAGCTGTGAATATTTTCTCCAGTTTCCTAGGAAGATAATGCTTTTGTGTCACTCATTATGACTACTTTACGTCAAGGCTCTCAGCTGTCAGCTGTCAGCCGTCAGAGCATTAATTGACGCTGGGTACAACTGTTCTGGAAAGACACGTGGCTTCCCTCCGCGGGCCGCATGGAGTCCGCTCGTACTGCCTATGTATTTGAGCCGCATGGGACTCCTGAGCCGCATGCGGCCCCTTGGCCGTATGGATCATTTTTCTCTTTTTTTCATGCTTCTATACTAGGGTTGATCATGTATGACTAAGCTCTTGCTAGTCCTAACATTTTGTAACGACTAGCTTTATGATCAATTGAATATGTAATGTTTGGGATGCCTTACTATTGTATATTTGGTGATCTTACATCTTGTAACATTTACTTACTTGCTTGTGATTGAGACACTAGGCTTGTTCATGACCTTAAGAGACTGTTGGCTTGTAGTTAAACCCTCATGTATCTAGACAGCCATGACCGTATAGCCAGATAGATTCCATTTCATATACGTAGCTGGCTAGGTCTGCCCCCGCTCTCCAGTATTATGGTTCTGGGGCGTGACATGGTTTAAGTGGTGGCCCATGCAGGTCTTGTAAATCAAGATATGTGAGGGTTTACCGAATAGATGTCTCAATCAGTATTCGCCCTTGATCTCTGCTCATATCTTCTGAATCCCTGGATTCTTGTCCTGATTATATGCTTGTATCGTTGATCTGTCTTGGTCCTTCCTTATTGTTTTCTATATCATTTTCTTCAGCGGTATCGTTCCTGGACCTGCCGATCAGCGAGGTGGAGCACTTTTCGCGGATCAGCAGCAACCCGGGGATCAAGCCCAATATTCCGGAGTAGCCTCCAGAGTCGTCTCTTCTGGCGGAGAGCCACCAGTCCAGCCAGTTCAGCCTGCCGAACTTGATGATGGCACTTTGGTAGGACTCGTCAGGACCTTGATAGCTTCCCAAGATCGTCGAGGAGATGCCTTGCACCAGGCAGTGACGGATGCTTTGACCAGGGGCGGTCATCAGGGTAACAGCGCGGCCAACAGCTTCAAGCGCTTGAACGCTCCTTTCTTCGACGATAGTGAAGATGCTATCGCCGCAGATGCTTGACTTTAGGACACAGAGGTGATTCTAGAAGCAGCCAGGACCCCAGAGAACGAGAAGGTAGCCGTGGTACGCCTGTAGTTACTAGATCTTGCCTGCAGCTGGTGGACGGCTCAAGCTGTTGGGTTAGCAGCACCCATTGCTTGGGTGGTATTCAGAGAGAGATTTTAGACCAAGTATTTTGATGCTGTAGCTCGGTATGATCTATAGACGAGGTTCACCAATCTGAAGCAGATGGGCAGAACGGTCAACGGATATACGGCCGAGTTTTTGAGACTCAGTCGGTTTGCTCCCACCTTGGTGGCAACCGAGTATGATAGAGCCCAGCGATTCCAGCAGGGACTTCACCTGGAGATTCTATTGGCAGTTGAGCAGTTTGAGCATCAGACTTTTGATGCAGTCTTGAGAGCAGCTAGGAGGCATGAGTATACCTCCCAGAGGATTGTGGATAGGGCCGGAGGTTGAAAGAGATCCCATGGCCAGATGAATCAGTCTTCAGTCCCAGCCCCGGCAGCCAGGGCTTTAACTATTGGAGCTCCGAGACGAGCGGCCTCAGTAACGTCGGTTCAGTATTCAGCCCCGACGTATCCTCAGTAGCAGAAGCAGAAGCAGTCTTCCGCAGTGGGATGTTCTTGTTGTGGGAAGCCAGGCCATGTAGTGGCAGAGTGTCGCAGGGCACAGGGATTGTGTCTGGCTTGTGGAGCACCGGACCATAGGGTTGGATCCTGCCCGAATAGGGGTGGTTCATCATCATCCAACCTTTCTAGCTTTTCAGTGAGAGGACCAGCTCCAGTCCAGCAGCAGCAGCATTACCCATTGCCGAGGCCCTTGTCGCCTCAGTCCCAGGTATTCCAGCAGCAGAACCCCCAGCGGTATGCACAAGTCCAAGCCCAGAGTCAGAGCAGGCAGCGAGGATTTCAGCAGAGGGGACCAGCACCCCGAGGGCATGGTCAGGCTATGGTGATGACCGCAGAGGAATGATTGGCACCATGAGAGGTAGTGGCAGGTATTATTCTCGTCAACTCCTTTCCAGCTTCAGCTTTATTTGATTCTGGTGCATCGTATTCTTTTATGTCTGTACGATTCGCGACACGGATAGGATTGGAGCCCGAGTCATTATCAGTAAGGTTCAATATACTTACTGGTAACGGACTTGTAGGAGTCGATAGGGTGTTTTCCTCGTGTCGGATCGTAGTTAGCGGTAAGAAATTTTTCATTAGATTGATAGAGTTCCCGATGGCCGATTATGATGTGGTCCTAGGGATGGATTGGTTGAGAAACCAGTATGCTAGAATAGACTGCCATATTGGTAAGATTGTTTTTAGCATTCCAGGCGAGCCAGAGTTTTTCTTTTTCCGAGGCACAGTTGAGCCTTCTTCTTCAGTGTTGCGGATGGCGGTAGCAGCAGTGCAGTTGTCCCGAATAGTCGAAGAATTTCCAGATGTTTTCCCAGAAGAGCTTCCAGGTATGCTGCCAGAGTGGGAGATCTAGTTCACCATAGACTTGATTCCCGGGATAACCCCAGTGTCAGAGAGAGTCTACAGGATGGCGCCTTCAGAGTTGGAGATATTGTACAAGATGATTGAAGAACTTCGAGCCAAGGGATTCATTCGTGCTAGTGGATCGCCTTGGGAAGCCCCGATGCTTCTTGTGAAAAAGAAGGATGGTACGTCTAGGTTATGTGTTGATTATCGTACCTTGAACTCAGTGACAATCAAGAACAGATACCCTCTTCCGAGGATAGATGACTTGTTTGATCAGCTCAAAGGGGCAGCAGTATTCTCGAAGATCGACTTGCGCTCAGGATATCATCAGATCAGAGTCAGAGAGCAGGACATCCCGAAGACAGCTTTTAGATCGAGATATGGGTATTGGGAGTTCCTTGTTATGCCCTTTGGAGCAACCAATGTGCCGGCGGTATTCATGGATCTCATGAATCGCATCTTCATGCCCTATTTGGATCAGTTTGTGATTATGTTCTTGGATGACATCCTGGTCTACAGCAAGAGTGAGGAGGAGCATGAGCAGCATCTCTGTGTTGTTCTTCAGACTCTCAGGGAGCACCAGTTGTATGCCAAGTTCAGTAAATGCGAGTTCTGGCTCGATCGCATTTCGTACTTGGGTCACATCATCACTCGAGGAGGAGTAGAAGTGGATCCCCAGAAGATTGTGGCTATTGAGTCATGGCCAGTGCCCAGCACCGTTGTAGAAGTTCGTAGTTTTCTTGGATTGGTTGGTTACAATCGGCGATTTATTTCAGATTTTGCTCGAATTTCAGCGCCATTGACCCAATTGACCAGCAAGGAGGTGCAGTTTGCTTGGACAGCAGAATGTCAGGATTCTTTTGAGAAGTTGAAGCGAGGCTTGATGACGGCTCCTATTCTCGCACTTCCAGATGGAACCGGAGGATTCTCAGTATATTGTGATGCTTCGAGCAGAGGTTTAGGATATGTTCTGATGCAGCATGGGAAGGTAATAGCTTATGCATCACGACAACTTCGTGATCATGAGAGGAATTACCAAATCCATGACTTGGAGCAGGCAGCAGTAGTATTTGCACGTAAGTTGTGGAGGCACTACTTGTACGGAGATAGGGTAGAGATTTTCACCGACCACAAGAGCCTGAAGTATGTTTTTACTCTGAAGGATCTTAACATGCGTCAGAGGAGGTGGCTAGAGCTTCTTGTGGATTATGATGTCAACTTGCTGTATCATCCCAGAAAGGCCAACGTCGTTTCAGATGCATTGAGCAGGAGAGCCAGAGTTTATTTCCTAACAACGCAACCAGAGCTGTTAGCAGATCTTCAGAAGGTGGGTATAGAAGTTGTTCTCCCTTCCAGTGTGGCATTGATGGCCAGCATGCAAGTTCAGTCCACTACAGTCGAGAGGATCCTGATGGCACAGTAAGCAGATTTCAAGCTTCAGCGACTCAGAACAGAGTGTGAGGCAGGCCGGCGACCCGAGTTATGCATTCATGAAGACGGTACACTTAGGCATGGTAAGCGTCTTTGTGTACCCAGTAGAGATATTAGATAGGAAATTATGTCGAAAGCACACAGTTTGCAGTATTCCATTCATCCGGACGGTACGAAGATGTAGCATGATATCCGACAGCACTTTTGGTGGAATGGCATGAAGAGGGAGATAGCCCGGTTTGTCTCTCGTTGTTTGGTCTGCCAACAAGTTAAAGCTGAACATCAGAGGCCCGCTGGACTTCTTCAGCCCTTGCCGATTCTAGAATAGAAGTGGGAACATGTGACCATGGATTTCGTGACTGGATTACCTAGATCCCCAGCTGGTAGAGATGCTATCTGGGTTATAGTTGATCGGCTCACGAAAGTAGCTCACTTCCTTCCGTTCAGAGTTGGTCAGTCGACAGCTCAGTTAGCAGAGATATACCTCAGGCAGATTGTCAGGTTACACGGAGTGCCAATCAGTATAACTTCGGACCGAGATTTAAGATTCACGTCATACTTTTATCGTAGCCTGCAGGAGAGTTTGGGAACTCGTCTCCAGTTCAGTTCAGCATATCATCCGCAGACAGATGGCGAGTCAGAGCGCACAATCCAGACTCTTGAAGATATGTTACGGTCCTGTACACTTGACTTCAGTGGTTCGTAGGAAGATTACCTGTACCTGGTGGAGTTCTCGTACAACAACAGTTTCCAAGCTAGTATCCAGATGGCACCGTTCGAGACACTGTATGGAAGGAAGTGCAGATCCCTGTTAGCCTGGGATGATGTCGGAGAGAGACAGATGCTCGGTCCAGAATTGATTGCCCAGACAGTTGAAGTGGTCAGAAAAGTCAGGGATTATCTTTGAGTTTCCCAAGATCGCCAGCGCCATTGGGCCGATTCTCATCGGTGCCCTCTCGAGTTTTCTGTCGGTGACCATGTATTCCTGAGGATTTCGCCTAACCGTGGCGTCATTCATTTCGGCGCACGTGGAAAGCTTAGTCCTAGGTATATAGGGCCGTTCGATATTCTGGAGCGAGTAGGAGATGTATCCTATCATCTCGCTCTTCTGCCGTCGCTAAGCGAGGTGCATGATGTGTTCAATGTATTCCAATTACGACGGTATATCCCGGACCCGAGCCACGTCCTAAATCATTCGAAATTGGTTGTTGGTACCAATCTTTCGTATGAGGAGAGACCCGTGTCTATATTGGATCGAAGAGAGAAGATACTCAAGAACAAGACTATCAAGTTAGTCCGGGTTGCTTGGGGTCATCACTCTTTGGGCGAGTCAACGTGGGAGCGTGAGGATGATATCCGATCGCGATATCCCGACTTGTTGGACTCGTGAGGTATAATGTCTCCCTTATGCCTCATGTCTTCGATTCCTTGCTTGAATGAGTGATTGCCTGCCTAGTTATAGCTTGCTTGTGATTAATATAGCTTGTCCTCGCCTCTCTAGCCTCTTAATTAAATTCCGATGACGGAATTCTTTTAAGGTGGGTAGAGTTGTAATGTCTGTGGTTCGTATTACGTATTTTGTACGTATTTTATCTTGTATTGCATGATTCCTTGCTTAGTTTTCTTCTGGCTTGGTTTATTCTTGGGTTGGTTCGGCTTGGCTCGGTTTGCTTTGGTTCATTATGAACCAAGGGTGAACCCCCTACCTACCACCACCACTACCATTTATTAACCCCACTTCCTTCTCTCTCTTCATTACTCTTCTTCTTTCCTCCATTACTTCTTAACCTACCAGAGAGAGAGAGAGAGAGAGGTCTAGGCAAGTGCAACTTGCTTCATGGAGGAACTCTAATTTTATTGCTTTATTATCTTTCTTACAGTATTTTAACTTACTTTAGTACTTGGCATTTCCACTTTCCATGGCTAGATTCTTATAGATCTACACTTATATTATTTTTAGATTTCTTGGGTTTTGATCTACTTAATCTTGTTATTTCTGAGTTTTGATGGTTTCTTGTTGTAGAGAATTTTGTTCTACCCCATTTTGACCTATGGAAGTTCGGATTTGGGCTCCGGATGATGGAGTTATGGAGCTTGAGAACTTGGCTCTCATGGTGTTCTTCTCGGAATTTTGGAGAAGATGAACTGTGCTTGACTTGACCGCATGACAAGTTCATGCGACAAGTATTCCTATTCAGCCGCATGGACCCGAGTCCGTTCCAGCCGTATGTGCCTCCGCCATCTTGAGTCGCATGAATCCGGATCTCCCAGAGCCGCATAAGGGCTGAACCCATGAGCCGCATAAGGCCTTTGCGTTCTAGCCGCATAAGCCTACTTCCTCTCCCTGGCCGCATAAGCTGATTCTCATTTTGGGCCGCATGGATTCACTTCCATCAGCCGCATGAGACTCTTGTTCTTCTAGCCGCATATGGGCCCCACTTTCTTGAGCCGCATGGAACTCGCTCGGCCCCAGCCGTATAATACTCCACTCGCACCGTATAGGCCTTGCTTCCCGCTGGCCGCATGAGAACTTATTTCCCGAACCGCATGTGCCTTCCGATCCCGTTAGCCGTATAGACCAGCTTCCTACTTGACCGTATGAGGCTCAACTTCTTGAGCCGCATGCAGCCCCACTTGCTCTCAGCCGCAGCCGTATGCGCCTTTGCTTCTGCAGCAGCTTGTCCACCTGCCGCATAAGGCCGAGTCATTCCTGGCCGTATGGATCCACAACCCTCAGCCGCATGAGCTGCTCCCGCATGGATTCTCTCCTTGGTCGCATGTGCCTGAGCCGTATGGCCCCTCCCTGTACCTTGCTTTAATGATTAGTTATTATTATTACTTGACTATTACTGTTAATTCATATCCTGTAACCACAGATCAACTTAGGTCTCCTGACTGAATGCTTGTACTATGATGCCCTGCACATGTACCTGAACACGATAGTAACCCGTCGTGGTGCACTCCTGACAAGTGAACATGACATGACCTGATAGTGGCCCGTCGTGGCGCACTCTTGACCAGTAAACTTGACATGATAACCTGACATGATATATCTTGATAAGCTGTTACGACGGCTACCTGACATGACATGACCTGTATAATTAACCTGGACACCGTGGGCGATTATGCTTGTACAAATAATCCAGTCCTGTCTTGCATCATGTCTAGGAAGGGGCTCCTGAGTACCATGGTCGGGAGTACCTACTGAAATGGGCTAAGGCTAATAACTAGATTAATACATTAGTCATAAAGAGATCTCCCAGCTACAGGCAATCCCGTTACCTGGGTGCGCCTGGGATATGTAGCCTGCCGTCGAGTAGGGCACATTTCCCGTACACTGTCATGTGTTGCACCCTTCAAGCTACCTAATGGTACATGTGTTTTCTGGACGGTGTACCCACCTGAATTCAACCCCTAATTTTTGACCTGGGTAACATGGATGGTCTGCAGGGCTTGTGGCTGTGGAGTAATCTCACTGTACCTTGCTAGTAACTAGGCCTGTGATAACCCTAGTTAGTTAAAGTATCAAGCCGTAATTCTTGCTTGGCCGTGAAATGATTGGATGGAGTCTAATCAGTCTAGTCTTTCCTGGATCCTGTATAGATTATTGCAATGTCCTGATTTTCTTATATCTTCTTGCTGATATATGAAAGAAACCAAGTTCGATTCAGACGAAGGGTTACAATCCCGGTCCTTGTTTGGTTTAAGGATTGTAACCTGGCTATTTGAATGGTCCCATGGTTATCTTATCATATATCATCGTGATGTTATATTTCTCCAGTTTTACTATATATTGTTATCTAGTTGTGATAATTGCTAGTTTTAGTTCCTAAGTGAAGCTTCCTTTGTGGCACTTGCTCCTTCTGGGATCTGACCTAGCTGGTTTTGTATGGCCAGATTTCGGAGCAGCTCCAGAGGATCTACCGACTTTCCAGCCCGATGATGGCGACTAGACGTAACCAGGGCAACGAGTGGATTTATTTTTGATCTCCCACTCTATTGTAAAAATATTCTTTTGAGGCGTTTAGCCGACGACCACCTGTTTAGCTCGATTGCACTTACTTACTGTCTGCCTATGGGCTGTAACATGATTGACAGATCCTAGGGTTGATCATGTATGACTAAACTCTTGCTAGTCCTAACATTTTGTAACGACTAGCTTCATGATCAACTGAATATGTAATGTTTGGGATGCCTTACTATTGTATATTTGGTGATCTTACATCTTGTAACATTAACTTACTTGCTTGTGATTGAGACACCAGGCTTGTTCATGACCTTAAGAGACTGTTGGATTGTAGTTAAACCCTCATGTATCTAGACAGCCGTGACCGTATAGCGAGATGGATTCCATTTCATATACGTAGCAGGCTATGTCTGCCCCCGCTCTCCAGTATTCTGGTTCTGGGGCGTGACAACATATCCTTTTATGTTCCATCAATCGATCGACACCTTCCGCTCTCGGTTTTCTTCTGCTTTGCCAAAAAGTGGCACATGGAATGGGAATTGACCCCTGAGCAGGGGGTTAATGATAGGCTATTTCAAGGTGGACACGTATTCTAAGAGAAATGATACTTTCAAGAGTATACATAATGGTCCATCGTACACTTGCGGGTGCTGCTCCCCAGTCATCTGTTCAACAATTTTGCCTCTGATGTACATCTGTTCGGGGTTCTCTTTTTGTTAATCGGCTTCTAGCGACGGGATGCACATATCCAAAAGGAGCCTTTCGGATTGAAGGATGGATTCATCCTGGGATAAATGGCACGAACTAACCCAATGGGTATTGGATAGGTTCAAGACATAGCTGAAAGGTACCGGTGTTGTGCCAAAAGCGCTACTGAACATGGTATAGAGATCAATCAGCCCTTGTTTATGGCTTTACTGGAGATGTATAATCACTACATCAGGACTTTCTATACTCCGTGTGGAGAGATGGGGTTGGCCCTCAATAAGATATATGCCATCTTGAAGCTACCTTGGGATGAAGAGCCGTATGAGGAATATACTCCTAGCATAGAGGAGATTTTGGGGCTGGAGAACAAGTACCCTGAAATGATGTCAGCGTACAAAGAACTGCTTTGCCATCATCAGGTATGTGTATGCCAGGACTCTATGAAGACTCATCCCCATATTTCTGCTTGGAAGGACTATATCTTCACGCAAGAACCGTAGGAGCCGGAGAAGGTCCACTTTACGATGCATAGGGCGTATACCACTGATGAAGTAGAGACCACGATGATCAAGGCAAAGGTGTCATCCCCTTTCGTAGATGTTGAGGTAAAACCCACTTCCATCGATAACTATTTTTGTCAGAACTTGACTGCTGTGAGCCCGAAAGCGACACTGGCAACTTTTCTGATGATATGGTTGCGAAAAGCCGTAGTTTCTAGAGGATCTGGATTCTTAGGAAGGATCAATCGGAAACTCATTATGACGGATGTGAAGTTGGTCTTTAGACATTCGTTGGCTTTGCTCCCAGCTATGGTGTGTAATACCCTACGAGGCCTGTAGGAGCTCTCAAGGAAAATAATAGAGCATCGTGGGGGTAGACAATTAATTCTCTCGGGATAAAATCACTTACCACTATCTGATGGCTTAGTTGGCGTTACACTGCCCATGTTGACAGCCCCTGACACTATTGATGGTTATAAGGAGGGGATGCGACGCTGCACAACTATCACTGGGCGAAATTGCTTCACCAGGGCGTCCCCATCTGTAGGTGGATGTTAGTCCACCTAGATAGATATGATTTCAACAAGGTTTCGCCCTCTTACAGGGGTTATATCGCAGACAAGGAGCTAGTAGACAGCGGAGAGGAGAGAGAATTGACTCTCAGTGCTTTCCATTGGCTGCAGTCCATTCGTCCCTCACATTTAGTGTACCGAAATCAAAACTGGGTATATCTGGAGCCCTTTCTGCCGAGTTAGTTTATGATAGTTCGGCTATAGCTAAACGATGATGAACAACCTAAGCTCTTATCTCGGTTATGAGGGCAATCTGTTGGATGGCACCCGTGCGTGGTATTATTACAATGTCGGGTGTACTGGGCAAAATTTATGATTCCTGTAATGCATGGAGAGACCCATATCTTGTATTATGTCATGAAGTTTCACTGCTTGGCGAATAGCTTCTCGTCAGACTGTGATCGAGAACGGAGTCTGATTAAGGGGATGAAGTTAGAGGTGCCTCAGTCGGCCCTTGTACGTCTCCGAGAGCTTACGTAATCGGGTATTAGATCCTCGGATGGTTCTAGTACTTTCTGAGAAAGAAGAGAGGACGCAACACCCTTGAATACCTCGTCGAAACGTCGGGCTTCTTCGGAGGTGAGTTTTCCTCCTACCATGAAAACTAAGCGGGGTGTACTGAAGCAGTACGGATCCACACGATTGTCTTTGCCGCGACAGAATACTCCGACTGTCAAATCTTCTACACAGGTATACCTCAGTCTTTTATTCTAGTTTTTATCCCAAACTTTCTGCTTAATACTGTTTGCTTATGCAGGCGAAGAGGAAGTCTGGATGGTCGAAGATACTCAGGAAACTTCCTGAGGAGCCCACCCCTGGGGTGCCCCTTCGGGAGCTGCTACATCCGACGGTTAGAGTTACCATCCCTTTGTCTACCGAAGGTCCTTCGGTTGTCGAGATGCCTGCGGTTGCGAGGATCGAGGAGACTCATGTTCCAGAGGAGAACCCGACGACTGCAGCTACTAAGGCTGCTGACTTGGAAGATGTTTCTCTTCCTTCCCCTTTCGAGTATGAGACTCATGACTTCTCGGAGTTGATGGCTTCACATCAGCGAGAAACTTTCATGGAGCCCACTGTAGACGAGCTCATCGTGATACCCGGGATCGGTCTTGCGGTGGCCAAAGACATGACTCCAGAACCTACCTCTGCGATGGGTCGAACGATTGAAGATATTGAAGGCACCGCTCAGGATCCCTCTACTAAACCTCCCCATCATTCTGAGGAAGTGGTTGAAGAGAACCCAGACACTCCAGAAGGTAAAGAGGGTCAAGCAGCCAATGAATTACCCCTGAAAGGTTGACAGCGGAGGCCATTGAAGAATTAGCCGACAAAGCTATTGAGGAGCCGGTCAAAGACCACAGAACAATTGGTCGAAGAGTCCATTATAAAAGCGGTCGAGGAGGCTATCGAAGATCTAGCTAATATAGTCATAGGAAAGACTACCGAAGAGGCCATAGAAGAGCAGGTCGAGGGAACTGCTGATGAGATGGTCACTGAGGAGCCGGCCGATGTAGCCACTGAAATGGCGATTGAGGAGCTGTTGATGAGCCCATTGAAGAGACCATTGACAGCCCGGTCAAGGAGACCATAGAAGAACCGGTTGTTGAGGAATCTGTCGATGCAGTCACTAAAGAACTGATCAAAAATACTGCTGATAAACCAGCTACTAAAGAGTAGGTCGAGGGGACTACCGACGAACCGGCTGCTAAAAAATTGGTTGAGGAGACCATTGTGGAGTCGGTAGAAGTGACCGTTGAAAAGTTGGTAACGAAGATAACGAAGACCGCTGATGAGCGGTTACGACGACCGTTCAAGAGCCAGTCCATGAGGTTGCCTAAAAATTAGTCATGGAGAATGTTGAAGAGCCGGTAAGGAAGCTAGTTAAAGAGCCAGTCATCCATGGGGCTACTCCTGAACCAGCGATGTAAGGGCTAGATCAGACGACGTTAAGAACTACTGTCATTGTTCCATTGAGGGCCTCCGTCCTGGTCATGGCACCACGTGCCTCGGCTATACTTCTCCTGGAACTTCCATCGCGGCATCTTCGATGACCCCAATAGCTATGGCAGACAATAATTATTATGCCAACCTTATTCTGGGCACCATTCGCCATGATTTTAAGTGAAGTATAGAGGTCATCTTGTAGCATAACCAAACATTTAGGTGGGCTCGATCTGTAGTAATAGCCCAGTTAGTGGCATTGCACGAGTATCGAGAATATAAGGCAAACGTGGATGCGATAGAGGCCTTTCTGGAAGAATTAGAAGCCACAGACTTGGAGCTTCAAGGCCTTGATCATAGCCTTTTGTCTCTTATGGACACAAAACCAGAGAAAATAACCGTTGGACTTTCCCAGCATTAACAGAGGCGAGAGGCTCTGGCTCACAGGGTTGCCAAGATTGAAGTGGAGATTGACGAGGTGATCAATGCTGAAGAAGTCCAAGTATGCCATCAATCATCCTTAGAAGAATAGCGTAAATCCCTCCGGGAACAGATTTGATAGTTGGGAGAGATGCTGATCTTCGTAGAGAGTGAGCTGGAGAAGTCAAAAGACCAGCAAAAGTTCCTTCGTCAGCGATACGAGACCTTAGCTCGGGATAAGGAGAGCAACAACGCATGTCAAGAAAAGCTAGACATCGTATGCCAAAGCATGTCCCAGCTCGAGGATAATGCCACCAAACGATAAGAGGCAGAGCACCAAGCCAAATAGTTGGTTGGGCCCAAGATTGCCTTTTTGAGGAGCCGGCTTGACAAACTTATGCATCGGTCGTCTTAGATTACAATATTATTGTCCTTCGTCTTCTTGTTCCTCTCTTTTGGGAAGCTTTTTGCCAGTGGGTGCCTGAACGGTAGTACAGTAAGCCCATAGACATTCACTTAGTTTCTCATTCCAGTCGTTCTTATTGGAAGATACAACTTTCTTGAGCAACTTAACAATTGTCTTGTTGAATGCTTCAGCTAGCCCATTAGTCGCAGGATTGTAGGTCGTCGACACTATATTATGTATCCAATTTTCAACACAAAACCGATGGAATACGTGGCTCACAAACTGAGGGATACTGGCATAGATAATCCTTCGAAGAACTCCAAAGTGGTAGATGACGTGATGCTTAACAAAGCTGATCAAGTTTGAGGTTTTTACCTCAGCAAGTGGCACTGCTTCCGTCCATTTAGAAAAGTAGTCGGTGACAGTGAGGATGAACCAGTATCCTTTGGAGGATGGAGGGCTGATCAACCCAATAATATCTATTCCCCATGCTTCAAACGGCCAGGCTACCGCAGTGGAGTATAGGAACTCAGAAGGTTGGTGGACGACGTCAGCATGCAACTAACGTACCCGATATTTTTTGCATAATCAACAACGTCTACCGTCGTAATAGGCCAGTAGTAGCCCATGTGACGTAGTCGGTCCTGTAACTTAGGACGAGGCTGGTGAGCTCCGTAGGTACCATTGTATGCCTTCTGGAGTACTTCTTTTGCTTCAATATTAGACAGACACCGAAGGAGAATTCCGTCGTATGAATGACGATACAACATTTGGTAGTTGTGTCATAGAAGAACCGGAGCGAGCATTTCTTGATAGAAGTAGCTTCTTTGGGTCTTTAAGTTCCGTAGAGCGCATAGTCTATAAACAAGAATCGCCAGTTCCAAATGTCCATACTAGTGTTTGTCTGTATAGAGTAACTCAGATACGTGTGTAGATTATTCTTCGGGCAAACCAGCTCATGACCCATCATTGTGATGGAGTACTAGGTTTCGACCGAAGCTGCCAGAGAAGCGGCAAGAACCGCGGCGAAGGCGTCAGCCTCTAGGTTTTGCAATCGAGGTACATGTTCTATAAAGTACCCTATAAAGGTAGAAATGATGTTGATTGTTGTCTGATGGTAAGGGACCAGGTCTTCGTGTCGAACCTCATATTAGCCTCGAACCTGATTGATTATCAGTTTCGAGTGAGTCGCCATAGGCCTCAAGGTAGTCAAGCCTGTACTATTTGGTAAGCTGGAGTTCGATGATGAGATCGTTGTACTCAGCAACATTATTGGTATATTATTTCAAGCAAGAATATGCACGGTGGATGACTTGACCGTTAGGAGTGACGAGGACTACTCCGACCCCTACGATGATTTTATTTTTGGGACCTGTTCTCGAGGCACCGTCAAAGAACATTCGCCAGACAGGACTGTCTTAGATCGCGTTCGACTCTAGGACTTCATCAGGAATGTCGTCATAAAGCTTTGACATTTTCGACACTGGATGTACCGCCAAGAAGTCGGCCAATGCTTGACCCTTAATCGTCTTTTGTGGGACGAACACCATGTCATAAGGTATCAAGAGGATTGCCTAAATTACTAACCGTGAGTTTAGTGCCTTGGCTTGGTCATAAGGACTCTGAGGGGATTGACTCTGGAGATGATGTGAATTGTTTGTCCAGCCACATAATGATGCATCTCTTAGACGTCGAAGACTAGTACGAGGCACTCCTTTTCAACAGGATTGTATCGATGTTCAACGCCAATCTTGGTCCTACTCAGATAGTAGATTGTATATTTGTGGCCTTCGTTGCTCTTCTGGACTAACAAAGCATCCAAAGAATGGTCTATGGCTCGAAAAAATAGTAGGAAGGGTCTTTCAACGATTGGTGCTACCAGGACTGGTAGACTGGTGAGATATTTCTTGATATCGTCGAACGCACGTTGGCATTCTTTGGTCCATACATAAGAAACTCCTTTCTTTATTAGCTTGGTGAATGGTTGACATTGCCCAGAGAGATTTGCTATAAATTTTATGATATATGCCAAGTGTTCTTGAAAGCCTCAAAGTTTATACAGATTCTTCAGGGGAGCCATGTCCAGAATGGCCTTGGCCTTTTCAGGGTCAATATAAATACCTTTGGCTGTGACGATGAAGCCCAAGAACTTGTCACTGGAAACCCCCAGGAAAGACTTGGTTGGGTTCATCTTTAGCCAATGTGTCCGCATCAAGTCGAACACCATCCTCAAGTCCTCCAGATGGTTGGCTTTCCTTCGACTTTTAACGATAATGTCATCAGCATAACATTTTGCCATTTTTCAGAGGTATTTGCGGAATATAGTGCTCATAGCCCGCTGATATGTCGCTTCCTCATTCTTCAAACCAAAAGGCATCTTTGTGTAATAGTAGATTCCTTTTGGAGTTCGGAATAAAGTATACTTTTCGTCTTTAGGGAATATCTTACTCGGGCTGTAGCCTGAAAACCCATCCATAAATGACATATGTTCGAAGCCACAAGTATTGTTGATCATCGCATCGGTGTTCAAAAGGAAAAAAAATCATCTTTTGGACATGCCGAGTTGAGATCCCTGAAGTCTATGCAGACTCGAATCTTTTCATTCTTCTTGGTGACGAAAATAATATTGGCCACCCAATCTGGATGTTGATCCTCGCGAATGAAGTCACTGTCTATAAGTTCGTCGACTTCTTTCTCGATAACATCCATAATATTGGGACGAAAGCGACACTGTTGCTGTTTGACAAGTTTAGCGTTGGACAAGATGTGGAGTCGGTGTATTGTGACTTGTGGGTCTAAATACGGCATGTCTTCATAGCTCCACGCGAAGACATAGATGTACTCTCGGAGAAGTTGTATCAGAGATTCTCTGTCTTCTCCAGTCTGGCTTTTGCTAATGAAGATGGGTTTAAGCGATGCCTTATATCATAGATAAAATTGAACGACCTCGTCTTCGGTGGGAGGATCTCGCTGTTCAAAGTGCCACTCTCATTAGGATCCCAAGCATTGAGCCCACGGTTCATCATCGAAGAATTCCAGTATCTGGTCTTCATCCTCGATTGGGGGATATGGAGAGACCATATTGACTGATAATATCTTCTTGAAGGCTTGGCCAATACTGGTATCGGAGTCCAGGTTGAGGAATCGAAGAAGTGAGAGTGCATCATGACCTCTGGCATCGAACTCTCTGAAGTTGTCGTGGGTGTAACATAACCCAACCCCCGGTGAGTGCGCTGGTAGTAATTTTGAGCCTTTTTCTTTGGAGCATGAAGTCGTAAATAAAGGCATCAACCTTTGCCATAATTTAGTCCTCTGTCGCTGGTCAAGTCATAACCCATCTTCTGGATAAGCTTTTGGCTTGAGCGATGTAACGGTAGAGCTGCATCTTGCTGTTGTCAGGTTCCGATTCTGTAGAAGTAAGTCTTTGAGGATATTCTACCCGATTGAATATGATGGGTTCCTTATCTTTCTTTTTACTTAGCACTGGAAGTAAGCATCTCGAGATGAGACAACTCTGCTTACCAGATTAGCGATTGTCACTTGTGTTTGTAGCATATACAAGCATTGTCTAAGAAATACATAGTGTTCCAGTGTGCAAAAGAGTAATTCAAAGACAACTTTCTATTAATAAAAATTAAAATTTTATTACAAGGGATTACATCATCTAAAGAGTACGCATCAGCATTGGCGCATATGTAGTCCCCTAACTCCTCATCAATGAGAACCGGGGTTGTCATAGAAGAAGGTGAAAGAGGTCTCTGCTTCAGTTTGGCTGCCAATGGAGCTGGAGCTGGAGATTCTTGCGACCTCATGGATGCTTTTGGGCCCTCGTTGGTGGAGTTTTATCCGAATAAGCACCTGACTAGCGGTTGATGCTGTCAGGGATGAGTGAGCAGGAGCCTTTCCCCGAAGCTTGATGACAAGAGGCGCTAATGATTGGGGAGGCTTCCGTTTTAGCCTAACCCTCAGTGATTCTTCAGCGATCGTTGCACTTTCAAATGCAGACTCTGCCTCATCATCTTCATCATTGGCATCGCTGTCCCAGGGTATAGATTTATACAGATTAGCATCAGTGCAGTACACTTCGAGTCCTCATAATGGGTCGATGTCGGCAAACTCTGTCTTGATGGTCACATCGCTGACCACATATTTTATGTATTGATGGAGAGTAGAGGTTACGATCATGTACTCATGAATCCATGGTCGACCCAGTAGCATATTATAGTTTATGTCTACATCAATGACATAATAAGTCATATCCGTCTAGAGATCCCCTATCTGGCATTTCAGACGAATCTTGCCCATGGGCTTATTCTCTCCGACATTGAAACTGTTGATTATAGTATCTGACGCGGTCAGCCGATGTATCAGAATCCCCAAGGTTTGGAGTAAACTCTGGAGACTTATGCTGAGGGAGGAGCCATGGTCGATGTGGATGCGATCGACCTTGATGGAACCAATATACCCAGGGGTCTTTGTGTCGGTTGTTCTTCAGCAACATATTCTGTTGAGTGAAGGTGGTGTTAGGAATCACTTCGACAATGTTATGCCAATGTGGGCAAGCGACAGGATCCTCCTTGGGCGGTTGTACCTAGGTGAGGAACGAGTCAGCATACTACAAAGCCTCACCGAGGGCATTCCGAGTCTCTTTGGAGAGACGGAGGAGCTCAAAAAGTAACTACCGAGCTGGAGTATTAGCAAGTTGTGCTAATATGTCAAAGTTATAGGGATTGATTGGCCCTACAATCGAGTCTTTGCTTAGAGGTTTGGCAAAGCGAACCTCCTTCTGCTTCTGCTTATCTGCTGTAAGGGTTTAAGATGGGCCTGCTTCTGAGGTATCAGATGCGGTGGCAGCAGCAGGCAGAATTACCTTCTCCTTTAAGGCCTGGTTATCTTCTCACGGGTGAGCCAAGCGAGTAGTAACCAGAGCGTCGTTGGTCGATGTAGAAACCACATGACACGACTTAATTTTCTTTCCCTTAATAGAGCGTGCTACAGGCATCATTATGTCTGGGGCGAGATCAGGATGGGCCCACATAACTTTCCCACATGGCATTGTAAGCGGGATAAGGCCCTGAGCATCATCATAAGCTGGTGGAAGGTCGACCACTTCTATTGTCACCTTAGGGATGGGGACGACACCATCTTGAGCTTCTGTCTTCGGAAAGCTTCTAAATTGGAGGATCACCATATTGACAGTGACTGTCTTGTCCTCGTAGTCGAGTGAGATGACCTTGGCGTCAATGAGCCGTTGAATCTGCTTCTCCAATATGTAGCAGTCGCGTGTTGAATAGTGAACGTTCTGGTTATAGTGACAGTACTTTGGATTGTCCACCTTTTCTACTTTGTCAGGACGCTTGGGAGGCGGGAGTTGAAGTTTGTCATCCTTTATCAGCATGTTAAATAGTTCTAGTACATCTTCGTCATTAAAGGAGTAGCTTTCCTTTAGTTTTGGTGCTTCTGCAGGCTTCTGGTTCGTCGATGCTGAACCTTTGGAGATGTTGACGGTCAGGGCTTGCTTTTTCTTTCCGTCCTTGTGGATAGGGTTATTGCTAGATAAGCATTTTCTTTTGTCTTCAAACAAGAGAAAACTTAGTCCCAGCAATTGTGCATCCCGAGCTTTCTTTCAACGACATCCGCCACGGTAATGAAAGGCGTCCATTATATGCATAGAGCACTATGCCACAATTTGATTGCGGGGAGCATGTTCTTGCAACACGAATCAATAAGCATAGGCTCGGGTACACCAGTTGGTAGCCTCAAAGCTATATATCTAGCGAAAGCGTTCGATGTAAGCGCGTACATGCTCTTTCTCTTTCTGGACAATGTCTATGAGAGTGGACATCATCATGTCCTTTCCTCCTTTGTAGAACCGAGCGAGGAAGAGACGCTTCAAATGAGATACAATTGTCAGAAAGGCTGCAAAACCATTCGTAGGCTATCCCTTACAATGTCCCTACGAATATATTCGTAAGCATAGCATCGTCTTTTGGCAGATGCCCCATTACTGAGGTGAAGTACCTCAAGTATCAATGAGGAGACTCTTTTGCAACGAATGGTGCGAGTGTCTGTGGTTTGTACTTGGAAGGATATATCACATTATCCTATTCAGAGGGATATGGTTGTCGAATCCCCATCTTTGCTGGAGTAGAAGCGTTGGATGTCAATTTGTCCTTGATCTCCAGGATCACAAAAGTCAAGGCTTGTATAGTCTCATTTAATGTACTCAGGACCGTCTCAAGGGCTTCTAAATGTTGTTGATGAATGGACCCCTCGCTGCTTCTCGTGTTGTCACCTTCAGCCATGTAGACGAATATCAGGTGGGGGAAAATAGAGGACACAGTGGATCTTTTGTTCTCTGGCTCGGACCCTTGAGTTTTGCCTTCCTGAAGGTAGACAGGTAAGTTGTAATCGTCCTCTGACTCGAAGCAGTTGCTACCCCTAGCTTGCTGATAGCTTGCGCTTTCGGAGGCATCTGTGTCGGTCCCGTACACATCTTCGCCCGGCTGGAACGAAAGGTTATCATGGATCGTAGGGATTTGGCTGCCCCCAGCCTGTGTTGCGGTTGAAGCGATATCCCTTGCGACAAGGGTATGGACTTGGTACGTGTGGAGGGGAACACTCCTGTACTGGGTGGATTCTTGGAGAGCTTCTTGAGGGATGGCGACCCCCAGGCGGCAAAGCATAAAGAAATCAGGAGTTTATCTTCTTCTGCATTCGGCAATCTCTCGTCGAGTCTTTCTACAGTTACCGCCAGTTTGAGTCGTTGGAAAACAAACTGCCTCCTTGGTGGCGATGATGTTGTTTAGTGGCAACAATAATGGATGGTGATGTTGGCACAAGTGTGCCTTAAGATAGGCATGATGTGCACAGCAGAGTCTTTCCTCATGTTGCGCTTGTGAGAGATTATATCGCACAGATCAGAAGTCTCTACATTTATACTCATATCGTACGCGTAGGGATGCTGTGCGCAGGAGTGAAAATATGAAGGTAGCTTCCATCTTCTCAGTTCCTGTGCGTGAGACACGCTTAGGTCCTAGTCAAAGAGTTGCTCCTGAGGCAAACTTACTCCATGCTTATAGCAACGCTATTCCCATGAGTCCGTCCCCATCGTATGCACCCCCTGGCTTGAATCATGTGCGTGAGCACTCAAGTGACAATGGAGTTTTATTGGTCGAGGCATCGAAGCACTCAAACAAATTTTGTATATTTTTTTGTCTGTTGCGTGTACGACTATCAATGCATGCCTTTAGTCAGCTGTGGGTATAGCACATTGGTCGCTAGAAGCACGTGCAGCCTTAGGCTTTTTCCTACTACTCCTGGAAGGTACATAGTATTCAGAGTCCAACATTGTGGTTGGCGTAGCACGTTGGTTTCGCAGCTTACGTGCTGCCTTGGATTTCTTCGTGTTATCTCCAGAAGGTGAATAGCATTCAGAATCCATCATGGGTGTTGGCATAGTACGTTGGTCATGTAGGGAGCGTGCTGCCTTAGATTTCTTCCTATACTGTACCTTTGTTTGACGTACAGTAAGGGAGACGTGCTCTTCGCTGCGCTTCTCAGCAACTGGGATTGACCGAGACAGTTCACCAGCAACAGCGGGTGAAGGCGTCCTCGATGCTTCGCTATTTAGGGGTTTTTGGAGCACATCCCCTTCCATTTTGCTGCTCGTCGCAGCAGCCTTGGGCACCTAAATATGTCGAGTCTTCTTCGATTTTATGAACCGCTTCGAATGACTCGATTTCTCTTCAGAAAGGACATCTTCAAAAGCTTGCAGGTCGAAGCGTATGACCAGCATCTTTTGAGAAGACCCTAGCAAGTTGTCATCGGATTGCGTCACCACCTTCTTGTCGGAGGAAAAGGACGTCCCCAGTAGAGTCGTCATTTTATTTGCCATGAACAAAAGTTGAAAAACTTTTTGTATTTCAAACGTATAAAAGAGTACAAAAAACTCCTAAACAGGAGATCTAGGTACAATTTTTTGAAAAAGTGTGATGGGGGAGATCGAACATTGCAGCGACTCCTTTACTCCGTTGACGATCTGATGACGAACTAAACTTGCTCTGACTTTCTGATGCATGTGAGAGGTAATCTGGGTTGCCAATCAAGAAGATGTCGAAGCCTCTTGATTGAAGGAAGACTCCTTCTACTTATAGGCTGCACATATACGATGTACGAGAGGGTTTTGACGTGCAGGAGTGTTGCACATGCGATACTTTAGGAAAATCTGTTGTAATTACTCTGTGAAGGCTGCTGCTGAGCTGACACACGATAGTTGTTGGTGTTCTCCGTTATCGAGATATAGGACAGTTAGCTTCCTTCATCTACATGATCGAGTAACTGACATATCGCGCGTGTCCATTGTTCGACTATCTTGCTCGGATGAAACTAAATAGATTTTGCTCCTACGAAAGAACAACAGTTTAAACAAACAAAATTCCGATCTTATCTCAGGAGCGAAGGTTTAAACAAATCGGATTTGATTGTATCTGAATATACAACCGTTTAAATAAACTAAACCTAACTGTATCCTGAGGAGATGTGATTCTATCTGAAGAGACGCAATTATATCTTGAGGAGATACAACTGTTTACCATAAATGATTGTATCTGAAGGGATACGACTGCCATACTAGTCACGTAGCATGATACTACATTTGTGGAGAAGCTGTGCGCTATACAAGCTGCGCTTCTGGAGAGCGATGAAGTCACGACACTTTGGGCTACAAGGAGACTGTACTTCTGGAAGCTCTGAGAGATCAACAAAGGAGTCATTGAATAGGCTACGCTTCTGGAAGCTCTGAGAGACCAATGAAGGAGCCGTTGAAGAGGCTGCGCTTCTGGAAGCTCTAAGAGCAATAAAAGAGCCATTGAAGGGGCTTCGCTTCTGGAATGGATTGAAGAAGCTACGCTTTTACGAAGTGCCAAAGTTACTATGCTCCTAAGAAGATTAATGATTGCCTTTGAGCGGCTGAGTCAATATCTTCTTAATTGCTGCCATTTTTTGGGGGCTCGAAAAGTGGTAGCTAAAGATTTAGTAAAATAAACCTATTAAATGAGATTCATTATGTTGAGTCCTAGGTTCATCACATTACTTTGGAGTCCTTTGACTGACTACCATGTGGCATTTGGGTTGGACTACACAACCTACATAAAGAGGATTTTTTTGGGAAGTCTTTGCCTATGGTATCGTGTCATTCCTCTGTCCTGTTCGATCCTGACTTAGTTTCGAACTGCCATAAGCCTTGTATAATTCGACTGTTGGTTGTAGATCTCTTCGTTCAGAGAAGGTGTAGTATTCGTGAAGGACAACTTCTGCTTTTGAGATGCATTTGAACGTTTGGCATAATGGGTTCCAACCTAAACAACAGTTTGGAGGTCTTCGAGGTCCAAAATATCGGGTTTGGATTGATTGTCAATCCGAAGAGCCACAAGTTGTGCTCTGTCGTGCTCATTAAATGCTTTATTAGCCATATTAGAGCGGGGGGCTGCGCACCTTATTAGGCTGGAAGAGCTACAAGTTCTGCTGTGAGCTTCGAGCAGGAGCTGCGTCTTTATTCTGCCTAGTGCTGCACTTTTGACAAGGAATTGATTCACTCTGAAGATGCTACACTTTTGGGGACAGCGTATTTGAAGACTGCACACTTTGTAGGCTATATGCTATGTGTTTTAGGTTTTAGTCTTTATATGTAATCATGAAGAGTTTGTAATAGATCTTTTGTAAACATGATTTTAATAAAGAATTTCCTTTTATGTACTGTCTTTTTCGTAGTCTGGAGTGTGCAGCAATTTTGGCGTCTCCTGCGCTTTTGTGATGTCCCTAAAGCAAATTCAGCACTTTTGTAGATGCTACACTTTTTTATGCTTCTACATTGGTATCAGAGCACTAGGTTCATTTCTTTTGGCCCTACCTTAATTTATTTCAATCCAAATGTGTTTTTTAATCAGAATCCCTTGACCTCTTTGATATTGTTGATAAGATGAAAGTTGCATAAATTGAGTCCATAAATATTTTCTATGATTATAGTGTATATTTATTGATTGTGAGTTTTATTCATTGATAATGGCGATGGGAAGAGGACCATTGATGCTTGGGATATTTGGAAGTTCATTTCTTAAGTTTCAAGGACAATTTTTTTCTCGGTGGGGTATTATGTAATATCCCACTCCTACCTGTAGTGTCCCCTTCCATCGAGCTCAACCGGAGGAATCGAAATGCAACAATATTTGGACTTATCCATGCAACGGCTTGCTCGAAGTCTCGCTCGATCGAGACAACTCCTTCTCAGGTAGGTGGCTTCGATAAACTTATCTCAGCTTAGCCTTCATACTAAATGAATATTTTCAATTGTACTAAGTACGTATGCTAATAGAAGAGATGAACCTACATAACAAAAGGAAATAATTCCGTTCTGAGTCAGTTTGTGTAGAACATGAAAAATGTCACTTGTTGCCTAGGTATTTCGCCACGATGAGTTTTCAAGTTGGCACTCTGTCCTTTGATCCCATAGCTTTGGTAAAGAAGAGACGATTTGGGCAAAGTAGGTTACATTTATACTGGCACATAGACTATAGACTTCTGGTTATAGTATAGATGTTCCCACGGTCGCATTGCTTATCATACCATGTGCGCCCCACGATTTCAATGCGAGCCATACAGTTTATGGAACGGGTTAAGCACTCAAAGAACATGACTGTTCAAGTTGCGTATGTGCACATTCCCCACGGTTTCTAGGCTCATGGTATAGAGTATCACAGCTTTGTGGAACTTCAAGGAAACACGACTTTTTAAGTTAAACATGAGGAAAATCAAATAGTTATTCTTGAGTTTGAGTCAGAAAGTATGGTAACATAGAAAGTTCACACAATTGTTTATCGCTGAGGCAGTCCTAGATTTGGGACCTGGATAGAGGTATAGAAAAGGAAAGCAAAGAAGAACAATGGTATGAGTCACATGGTGAGTTAGGTAAGCACCATTGCATGATCATTGGATAACTTGTCAATAACATTTTACATCATCGGACGGCAACCTGGGGCCACAAGACTGATTCGGCCTAGGAAGGAATCCAGGTAGCTGAGCTGGATTGTACTGCTAAGGTAATTTAAGGCTTTTGACAAGACTTGCTATCTATGTTGATCGAGCTTGTCTACGCCAGGCTACATGTCCGAGTAGGCCTGGGAGATCATGATCTTTCATGTAGATTGAGTCGGCAAGATCACGACAATCCGTATGTATGCCTTAGATTAAGTTAAGAAATGTAAACAGGATACGAATGAGCCAAAGAATGTTTATAAGGTATGCAACACAGTTATTGAACCTAAGATTTGGCTACAACAGAGACACGTGCTTCGGCACGAGATGTGGCATCAGGTGTTTGATTCATTGACACAAGTTTATAAGTTTTGAGTTGTTTGAAATGGCAAGTAAAAGAGTATGATTCACGTTCTTGTGAGGCACGACCATGATGTTTGCAAAAATGGTTTTGATAGCACGGTCACAAGGATTTGGAGCACAATCACGTTTGTTACAACATGAGTAGGCTAGGAGTCTAAGTATTAGAATTGATTATAAGGTAAGTTTATAAAGACCACAAAAGAATAAGTTGTACTCACTAAATTAATGCGTTGGTTTTATTTGGGGGGGCGAGGGGTTCAGTCACCAGTACGGTTGTGTACTGACAACCTACCCGTTTTTATGTGCAGGTTACGTGTACTTGCTCGTTTGAGACGGAGCTCGTTTGGATGTCCTGAGTCATAGAGTTTCTTCGCATTTCGAGGCGTACGGCCGTATTGAAAACTTTGCCTATATGGGACATAATGTATGGACATCGCCTTCTGAAGCATCCGCAAGTGGTAAACCTTGAACCTTTGTATTGATAAATGAGAGAGAGTTGAGTGTTTGTATTCAGAGAGATTGTGAGCTTGAGCAAATGCAATCTTGGCCTAGAGCCATCCCCTTCTAATGTTTCTATTCTTATCAATAAAGTTCTAATTTTGTTTAAATAGTTATGATTCTTTTATTATTCAATACTTCTGTTTTGGGACTTCTATACAATATGTAGTGCCCTGCTCCGGAAGACACTAGATAAACAGAGAGATCGAATTGCTGGCTCTACAACAGAAGACGATTGATCTGGGTGAGTAGATAAAGACTCATTTTATTTACACCTAATAAGAATATGAGTTTTTGATTGAATGCTATTATTAATAACAAGATGGTAATCATTGGGTATGCTTATAAAAGAATTAATATGTTGCTATGCTAAGAACAAGAAAAGAGTTAACCTGTATGCTGAAAAGAATTGTTACCTGTTAATAATAAATGATATGATACCTGTCATGCTAAAGTTAGATTGTTGCCTGATAGTACGAAATGAACGTTGCCTTGATCAAGAGAACCTTGCCATGCTAATAACAAGAGAAACGAGATGGATTAGAACGTTCCAACTGCTAATAATGAAAATACCTATGGACCATCATGTAGATAGGCGTGTATTGGTGAAAAGATGAACCCTGAGCCATAGCTTCTAGTAGGTGTGTATAGTAGTACATAGCTGACCCGGAGAGTCACAACTGTTGGTATGTGCATGTACTAGTGCAAAGCTGAGCCTTCAGTCATAGCTGTCAATCATGTTGCATAAGTCGGTAAATATTTTGCTAAGAGCTAACAATGCATAGACGAACAGAAGAAATGTTGGTTATATTATATTTATGCTAATCCTTGTCTTGTGCAGGGATAGACCTTAGGCTATGGTAAGAATCACTAAAAAAATGATACATTTGTTGCTAAGTTTCCTGAATATGAGTTGCTTAAAGAATAAATTGTTGCCAATAATTGTTATGTCCTTTTCAAAGAAAACATCTGATAATCATGCTTGTAACTGACCTTAAGAATGTATTGAATAAAAGAAAAGAATGCCAATGCTTTTGTCCCTGAGAAATGATTATGGTTCATGAAACACACTGCATACATCACAAGAAATGAGTAGTCATCGTGCATGAAATGAATAGTCTTTTGTATGCTTGAAATGAAAGAAATGATATGTTGGTTTTTCAAAGTATTTTCAAAAGATGTAAACTGACTCTGTGAAATGAACATAGGTAAAAGTAGTAAGATCACATCACAAGAGATACTTTCTCACTAAATGAATTAGTGACCGTTCAGACAAATGTAGCATTTATTCACAATCACCGGTATGTTGATATACTAACCCATCATCAGTCTGCACGCAGGTGCAAAACGCATCGAGAAGGATACTCTAAAGAGATAGCCCAAACCTCATCTTCAGGAGCCAGAAATCAGAAAATATGCCAAAAGATGGATATCTGTATGCAAAGAGTTGGTTTTGTATATAAAGGGATGTAATATATGGAACGGGATCATTGTAATCTGTAAAGTTCTGAGAGAATGCAAGTATTGTATCAGAGAGAATTGAGATCTTGTAATCTGTTCAAATGAAATCAATAAAGAGAATTTGTTTGTTGTCATCATTGTGCTCAAATCATATTCTGTAATGTGTCCGTTGTTGCTTCAAATAATTGTAATTTGTTCTGTTGCGTATTGTCTATCTTTTCTATTTTCTCATTGTATAGGTCTTGGCCTTGTGCAAGCACAACACGACATCATGCCAAAACAAGGATGAACGGTTCCATAGCATCCGAAACGAGGACGAAAGGACTCTACAGGATCGGGGCATAACAGAATGGTATCAAAGCAACACGATCCTCTGGCCAATTGTTGATTCGACTGAATTTGAAGATGTTCTCCTGATCGAAATTCCTTGTCTACTTGATATCATCAATGAGATGAACGTTCCATACAATAAGTCTATAAATATTTTTATGATGCCAATATATGTTTTATTGATTAAGATTAAGATGTTTTATAGAACATGAGTTTGATATGATCTGAATTGAAAGTTTTATCGATTGATGATGGCAAATGATGAGGACTATCACTGCTATGGATATCGTAAGTTTTTCTTTAAGTTTCGAGGATGAAACTTTTTCTCGATGGTAATTATGTAGTGCCTCGCTCCGCGAAGGCACTAGATAAACAGAGAGATCGAATTGCTGGCTCTATAGCAGAAGACGATTGATCTGGGTGAGTGGACAAAGACTCATTTTATGATTCACTTATGCCTATTAAGAATCTAAGTTTTTGATTAAATGCTATTGTTAATAACAAGATGGTAATCATTGAGTATGTTTATAAAAGAATTCATATGTTGCTATGCTAAGAACAAGAAAAGAGTTAACCTGTATGCTGAAAAGAATTGTTGCCTGTTAATAATAAATGATATGACACCTGTCATGCTAAAGTTAGATTGTTGCCTGATAGTAAGAAATGAATGTTGCCTTTATCAAGAGAACCTTGCCATGCTAATAACAAGAGAAATGGAGATGATTTCATATATCTATCATATGCTATCAAGTATGTTTCAATGCTTAATTATATTGAACTATTAGAAAAGATTGTAATGCTGGATAAATTGCTATTGTATAAGAGTTGCCTGAAAAGAGATGATACAACTTGTTCGTATAGAGAAAAAAATAGAGCTACTGGCTCGATTATATGAAAAAGAAGAGATAAGATAGAATGTTTGCTGATCGATCGGTGAATTGTTAATAAAAAGAGTTAATTAATAGATGTTGCATTCATAGTGTCGGTACGGACAACTTGTGTACAAGGATGTAATCTCTCGAACGATTCCAGGGTACTGGGATTGCTCGGCCTAGGAGGGAACAGGACACCCTGGGGCTAGAAGTCCCCACGATCATGGAAGGTGTCAGTCTATTAGTGAGATGGGTTATAACGCCCCAACTACTAATAATGGGAATACCCGTGGACCATCACGTAGATAGGCGTGGTTTGGTGAAGAGCAGAACCCTGAGCCACAGCTGCTAGTAGGTGTGCATAGCAGTGCATAGTTGACCCAAAGAGTCATAACTGCTGGTATGCGCATGTACTAGTGCAGAGCTGAGCCTTGAGTCACAGCTGCCAATCGGGTTGCATGAGTCGGTAAATGTTTTGCAGAAGAAATATTGGTTATATTATGTTTATGCTAATTCTGGTCTTGTGCAGGGATGGACCGTCGGCTATGGTAAGAATTACTGAAAAGTGATACATTTGTTGCTAAGTTTCCTGAACATGAGTTGCTTAAAGAATAAATTGTTGCCAAGAATTGTTATATCCCTTTCAAAGAAAACATATGATAATCATGCTTGTAACTGACATTGAGAATGTCTTGAATAAAAGAAAAGAATGCCAATGCTTTTGTCCCTGAGAAATGATTATGGTTCATAAAACACGCTGCGCACATCACAAGAAATGAGTTGTCGTCGTACATGAAATAAATAGTCCCTTATATGCTTGAAATAAAAGAAATTATATGTTGACTTTTCAAAACTTTTCAAAGTGTTTTTAAAAGATGTAAACTGACTCTCTGCTACATGAAATGAACATAGGTAAAATTAGCAAGATCACATCTCACAAGAAATGCTTTCTCACTAAATGAATTAGTGATCATTTCAGACAAATGTAGCCTTTGTTCATAATCACCAGTATGTTGATATACTGACCCATATCAGTCTACACACAGGTGCCAGACACATCGAGAAGGATAGTTCGAAGCGATCGCCCGAACCTCATCCTCAGGAGCCAGAAATCAGAAGAGATGCCAAAAGATGAACATCTGTATGCAAAGAGTTAGTTTTGTATATAAAGGGATGTAATATATGGAGCGGGATCATTGTAATCTGTAAAGTTCTGAGACAATATAAGCATTATATCAGAGAGAATTGAGAGCTTGTAATCTGTTTAAATAAAATCAATAAAGAGAATTTGTTTGTTGTTATTATTGTGTTCAAATCATATTCTGTAATATGTCCGTTGTTGCTTCAAATATCTGCATCTTGTTCTGCTGCGTATTGTCTATCTTGAATATTTTGTCATTGTACAGGTCTTAGCCTTATGCAAGCACAACTTAGGCTTGCACGACATCACGACCAAGCGAGGACGAACAGTTCCACAGAGTCCGAAGCGAGGACGAAAGGACTTTACGGGATCGGGGCGTGACACAATAACCCCGTCATTTAGCCTGTATTCGACCATTATATAAATCGTCTTGCACAAGCGCAACCTAGGCTTGTGCGGCATCACGTCCTAGCGGGGACGATCAATTCTGTGTACCGGGACGTGACATTGGCGGTAGCAATAGATTGATATCGATATCGGTTTGTTGGCTCAAGTAATAAAGCCTTTAGTAAAAGTTTTCTTGTTATGACAGGAAGTCGTTTAATCATAGATGATTGGACAAGATTTTGCTTTATGATTCTTTACAATTAATAAAAAATCCATAAAAAATAATTGCATGCTTAAAATAAAGTAAGAATATAATTGGAAGAACTTTTACTCTATTTTTTAAAGAAAGATAGAATAATTGTTAGACTCCTTATCGTATGATATTGAAAGAAAGAAAGAAAGAATGATACCATGTTCCCTTATCGTATGTTGTGAAATGGTTGCTATACTTGTTAAAGGAAGACTATTAAATGACGGTTATACTTGTTACATAAAGACAAAACAATTGCATAGACTTTGTATAATATAATATCAAATGGATAGAATTGCATGCTCGAGTTCTGTAGACTTTTGATAGGATTGAAAGACTTATATTTGGCGAGTTCCTCCATCTAGAATAGGGATATATGTTAGTGTTGGATGAGGTTCCCAACCTATGTGAGAATAACCTGGAGTGCGAAGAGCATCATTCATATATCGGAGAAGCTCTGAGTCGAAAGCGATGAAGGAGGCTTGATTTGAGCACGTATTGGAGCTATTGAAAAATGCAGTATCATAGTCAGCGGTATACCGCAATATACCGATTTGATAGATTTTTGCTCTAGAATTGTTCTGACATGAAGTTGGCAATTTTTTGGTATGCCGATGGTATATAGGTGTCGAAATTGAACGCCAAATTTGGATGTTTTATTAACACCGTTGGATCGTGACCAACGATCTAGATTGTTTTGGGATCAAAATATTTTAAACAGGTGTTTTCTAACTTTATTTAATAATCATCTTAATTAGAAAGATCAAAAAGAGAGAGTTTTATCATATGTTGCAACTTTCTAAAGAGAGGAAGAGAGTTATTCAAAATTTCGAGGGTTGATTCGAAAAAAGATCGTTTTAAGGATTTCTTCAATTATTTTTTTTTCGTCATCTTGCCTTCGATAATATCTTTTATACTCATTATAATCTACATGTGAATCAAGGAGGAGTTTGTAAGAAATTAGTATATCTTTTTATTCTAATTAATGGAGGCTTTTTCGGGTTGGACTCCGATCGTCCTATAATTTTCTCCGTCAAAATTTTTCACGTAAAATTCTTAGTATGTATTTTTATTGTTCTTTTGACACATTTGGTTTGTGTGATTTTTTTTGTTCTTATCAAGTTCTTTGCCGGTTTGGAAGAATGATTTCCATATTTTGTTCCCAACATTCTTGCTTTCCAAATCATTACTGTGTGCTTCATTATACACCTTGTCATTCAGTTCACTGTTTATTATATGAAGGTATTAGTATTGCCCATATATTGGAAAGCCATACAAGAAGGTTCAACTGTGCATATATAACAGGTGCAGTGTATATATATATGCATATATATAAAAAGGAGGCTTGAAAATGAGAGTTGAGTTTAAATATTATGGTTGCTCCTAAAAACTTCATTCTTATTATAAAGCAAAGAGATGAAGATAGAAAAATGGAAGAAATTGCTTCTTCATTCACTTATCCCAATCACCTTGAGAAGAGCCCTTTATATAGGTTACAATAATTTAGAGTAGAAATGTCAAAAGACATAGGTAATGGATAACCAAAAGTTATAGTTTAGGATAACCAAAAGACATAGGTTATGTAGACCAAATAATAATATAAATTATCAATATTTACAACACCCCCTTGGATATTCAATATTAATTAGTTGGTGGTGTATGCGCATTTGTTACCTCGTTAAAACCTTACTAAGAAAAATACAGTAAAAAAAAGAATCTTACTCAAGGAAAAAGAGTACAACGCACAAAGCTCAAAAATATTCTTCACGAGTCATACTCTCCCTCGATATAATGGATTTGCTTGACTTTGATCACTTTCGTCCTTTGGAGCTTATGCACATAAAATACTTTTGGCGGAAGGTGCTTATTCGATTTCCTTTGATAAATCTTTCTCGGACTTGTGCAATGCAAGTCGTATTGTCTTTGAATATTATTCTAGAATCATTTGTCACTGTGGGTAGTTGAGAATTTACTCATATATGATGAATGATCGATCGGAACCACACACTTTCTCTCGTTGCTTCGTGTAATGCAATTAATTCTGCATAGTTAGAGAAAGTTGCTACTGAACCTTGACTTGTTGATCGCCAAGATATAGTTGTATGGTTATTAATAAACACACTACCGGTTTGGGAGCAACCTTTATGAGGGTCAGAAAGATATTTGAGTATGCACAATCAACTAGACAATAATTGTTAGTAGAATCACATGAATAAAATAATCTCATGTAAGTTGTTCCACAAAAATATCTCAATATGTGTTTAACTTCATTCCAATGTCTAATTGTAGGTGGCAAACTATATCTAGATAATAAATTAATAGAAAATGTAACATCTGGTCTTGTACATTGGCTAAATAATAGTAGTGCTCCAATAGCACTTAAATACGGCATTTCAGGACGAAGAACTTTTTCATCTTCTCTCTTTGGTCGGAATGGATCTTTATCCAAATTCATCATGCGTACAACCATAGGTGTACTTAGTGGATGTGCTTTTTCCATTATGAATCTTTTCAAAATTCTTTCAATATATCGGGATTGATGCACTAACATTCCACTGGAACTTCGTTCTATTTGTAAACCGAGACAGAGCTTTGTTTTTCCTAAGTCTTCTATTTCAAATTCATTCTTAAAGTAGTTTACAGTTTTCTCCAATTCTGTAGGAGACCTGATCAGGTTTATATCATACATATATATTCCTACTATAGAGAATCCATTCTTGGATTTCTTAATAAAGATACATGGGTAGATTTTACCACTTTGTACCATTACTTAGTCAAATATATAATAAGACGATTATAAATACCATATTCTTTTGGACTATTTCAACCCATACAATGTTCATCTAAGTTTAATTGAATACATGCCCTTTGACTTAGTCTCTGGCATTGTAAATTCTTCTAAAAATTTTATATAGACGTCAGTATCTAAGTCTCCATACAATATGCAGTTACAACATCCATAAGTCTCATATCAACTGCGAGACTGATTAGATATCTAAAAATAATGGCGTCCAAAACTGGAGAGCATGTCTTAACATAGTCAATTCCAAGTCTTTGAGAGACACCTTATGCTACAAGTCGGACTTTGTATCTTTCAACTTTGTTTCTCTCATTTTGTTTTCTCACCGAACACCCATTTAAAACCAACATGGTTTATGTCCTTTGGTGTTTCCACTATTTGACAAAATACACCACGTATTTCTAAAAATTTTAATTCTGCTTGAATAGCATATTTTCAGATTGGCAAATCTTTTCGTTGCCGATATTCATTTATACTATGTGGTTCATTTTCACAACCATCATCGTCCTTTGATATTTTAGTAGCTACTGTATAGCTAAATATGTCATTGATGACAAGTGTTTTTCTATTTCACAATTCACCTGAACATGCATGAAATATCGAGATCTTTTCATTTTTAGGTACATGTGCCTCTCTAGAGGCATCCATAGGAATTTCAGTGAATTTGGAAATATGCACATCTTCATTATTTATTTTTTGAGTTCCAGCCACTATTGTGCTTTTATCAGGACAAGAAGTTTCATTAGCTCTCCTCTTTCTAGGAGCATTATCCTTGGAACCTATAGGCCTACCACACTTTTGACATGTAGTAGTAGATTCAATTGCTGCCTTGTTTGGATTTTGTCTAATTAGAATAATAATTATAGCCGGCACATTCATAGCTGGTACACATGATCTAGTTACATTTACGGCATCATTAAATGTATCAGGTAATTGATTTGCAATTTCTTGTAAATACATCATTATCCCTATCTCATAATCACATTGTGGAGTTCTTGAATGTTGATTAGATAGAGTAGGCGTAATCTATGTCAATTCACGTTGTTCATTAGCAATGGTTTGTTCTATATGAACAATTTATTGTTTACCTTCCCCTAATGGCGGGAAGACTCTCTCATCAAATTGGCAATCATCAAATCTTGTAGTAAAGACATCACCAGTCATTGGTTTTAAATACCTTATTATGGAAAAAAACACCAAAAACTAGTGTATATTCCCAAACATCATTAGGGACTCATCTTAGTTCTTTTGGAAGATGAAATTTCGAATATTTTGCACATCCAATTTTTCTCAAATATGAAAAAATTGGCTATTTACCACTAAAGTTGTATGGATGAAAAATATAGTTGTCAGTCAGTCTAAATTTAACTAGAGATACAGCATGTAAAATAGCATATCCTCAAGCCTCAATTGGCAAACTAGATTGTATTAGTAGATGTCTAGCTATAAGTTGGAGATGTTCAATAAATGACTCAGCTAACATATTTTGTATGTGCGTATAGGGAACATGATGCTCTACCTCAATCCCTAATGATGTACAATAATCATCAAAAACTTGTGAGATAAATTTTGCGGCATTATTAAGTCTTATTTATTTAATCATGTTACCAGGAAACTGAGGTCTAAGTTTAATAATTTTTGGACCAAATGACGAAAAATACAAGATTTTAGTAGACAATAGGCAAACATATGACCACCTAGTAGATGCATCTATGAGTATTATAAAATATCTAAAAGAACCACTAGCAGGGTGAATAGGACCACAAATGTCTTCTTGTATTCTTTGCAAGAAATTAGGAGACTCATTCTTAACAATTAAAAAAATGGTATAGTTATAAACTTTTCTTGTGACAAAGAACACATAGGTGATTCTTCGGTAAGTCAAGATCGTGATTTTTGAATAAATGTCCACAAGAATTATCAATGATCCGATTGAACATAGTTTGTCTGGATGATCCAAAGGGTCATGTCAAATACTATATAAGACATGATCATTGGCTTTATATTTTGCCACATTCATATTAGATTCAATTATACCAATGGTGGTGTAATACAAATCCACCGAAAGACAAGAGAATTCTTCTAATTGGAATCTTTTTCTCCCAACATTAGATGTGATTCATAATGTCGCTTTGTTGTTATCATTTCGAGTTTCAATATGGTACTCATTATGCGTATATTCTTGAAACTTAACAAATTCCTTTTTGGAATAACTTGAATATAACACATTCTGCAAATAGGTTTGAGTACCATTATGTAACATGATGTGTGCTCTTCCAAAGCCCTCAATTATATGGGCTGACCCAGCTATTGTTGACACTTTATGCATGTCAAATACTAAATTTGGAAAAACTTTTGATTCTTTAAAATCATATGTGTTGTAGGACATCTACCAAACACATATCCCAGTTATTTTTCTTGGATTCTTTGAATCTGTCATCCTCTCATTGAGTAGCTCGTCATTGCTTAAACCAACGTCCATCTTTGTCATATTTATGACAAGCATTACTACTCCTATTTGGTTTACATAAAGAAAAATAAAAAAATTATGAACATATATTCTAGCTAGCATAAGTATAATAAAAAATAATTAAGCATTTCAAATGATAATATAATATTATAGAAATGTGACTCCAAATTTATAATAAAATTTTCAATAAAACAAACTCTCATGGCCTAGGAATTCCATGATGGAAACGAGAAATAAAATATGACTTCAAATGCAAATAGTTTATAAGTACTTAAAATAAAACATAAATTGACCATGTGCTCATTCAATGGAAGCAGTGCCGTACTTTTGATCTTGAGGCCTGAGGCGAGCTGTAAATGTGGTGCCCTTAAAACTTAATATTCATATTATAATATTTTTCACCGACACGATAGTATTTTCAAACCAAGATTCAAGAAATAAAACAATAAACAAAATTAATAGCCAAAAGAATATATGTTATAATGAACTACTAATAAAACTAAAGATGTTCCAAACCCAAAAAAATAAAAATGATGTTCCATACAAATAAATAAAAAAGAAATCTAATAATTTTTTGAATAGTTCATAATGGTAATAACAATAAAAAATTTTGGCCCATCAAACGCTTCCTCAAGGCATCACATAGTTACTTAAATATTACTAGTACTGATTAAGTTTGCATAATCAAATTTTTTAATCATTTTTTTCTCGATGGATAACATAGCCAAGCCATTAATAGCTATATGCATTAGCAGGAACACATTTTTAATAAATTATAAGTCAACCGTAAATAAGTCAATGAGTAGATCATCGAAATAATTATACCACGATCTAAGTTATTGCAACTTATGTACTTGCCATGTCATATAAATAAAAAATTTCTATGAATAGATTTAAAATCTTTTGCAAATAAAATATAAAATTGAATTCAACAACAATTTATATTATTATATATATATTAATAAACAAAACTCACATGTGGATTTGGAAAGGGAACTTAGGGTAGGGTAGAACTCGACTGGTTCTTAATCTTGCAAATAAAATGCTTCAAAGAATCAAAGCTCATCCTTCTTCATCTTTGTCGCGCCATATAAAACACATAAACAATGAGAAAACACATAAATAAATTATTCTGTCGGCCACAGGAAAGGGAACTCGGTACTTGGCTCTTTTTAAATAACCTAAAAAATATTCTTGGTAACTAAATTTAGACGTGGGCCACCCATGCTTCTAAATTAATAAACAATATCTTCTCTCTACCATTGAGCGGCGGGGCTGTACAGTAGTTGCATTTTAACATTAGTCGTGCCATAATACTCTAACACATACTTTAAAAAATGGGCCCTCTAATATATGGGGCCTGAGGCAACTGCCTCACAGGCTTCCCATTAAGTCCGGGCCTGAATGGAAGGTAGATTTTCAAGCATCTCCTCAAATTGTTCATTTGTAACTTAATTCCCATTTTGGTTCTCAAAATCGGATCAAAACAATTCTGATTTGCTTTATTTTGAGAAATAGAATTCCCTTTAGAGTGTTCTGTCCACTTGTTCCATTATTATTTTATGAAACACTGCTTCCACCTATGTAAGGTTGATAACCATGACCATATCTTTCATAATTTTTCTTTCATTCCCTCTCTCACGTCCTCCACCACGACCTCTACTAATTCCAAAATTGTTGGCATTTGTCTCAAGAATTGCCATTGACCAAGTTGGTCTAGAGTGGTGATTTGTTATGAGAACATTTTTATTTGCCTCTGCTAAAAGGAGACAAGTCAACAGTTTAGAGTATTTTGTGAAATATTCTTCACGATATTATTACCGAAAAAGCACATCACTTGTATAAAAACGGAGAGAATTATTTCAATTATTTGAGTCTTTATTACTTTTTCTCCACACAATCTAAGACGAAAAACAATATTAAACAAAACGGAATTATATTCTTTAACATTTTTATAGTCATGGTATCTTAGATTCAACCATTCACTTTGAGCAATCAGAATGATTACCATCCTCGGTAGTCAAATCTATCGAGATGTCCATAAATTCAATGGATCATCCTCACATAGAACTTTGTCTTTAGACCATCATGAAGATGAAGTCGTAGAAAAATTAAAGCCTTGACCTTAGCTTCAGAAGCTTTTTTATTTTATTTTTTAATAGTACCATCAAACTTGTTGGACTACAATTGCAACTTTACATCCAATTGCTATGATAAATAATTATCTCTGCTCATATCAAGAGCTTTGTATTCAAGCTTTGTAAGACTCGACATCTGTATGGTAGAAAATAATTATATTAGATGTAAACTAATTTAAATAATAAAATTAATAAGCGCTTTTAATATTACAAAACTTCACATATGCTACAATGTGATGAAAGGTTATCAAAGAATATATCTTATGTGAATCACATATACGACAATGTTGTAAACGCTATCAAAGAATATTATATTTCATGTGTATCACATATGCAACAATGTGATAAAATGTTATCAAAGAATATTATGTTTTATGTGTATCACATATACAATAAGGTGATCATTATATAATAATATATTTTGGGTACTTTTTTTTTAATTCGATTCAAATGTGCAACAATTGAAAGTAGTACATTGTAGAATTCAAATAAATAAAATAATAGAAATAAAAAATTCACATAAAATAATGTAATTAACTAATTAAAAAAAATTTAAGATATTCTAGATTAATTTCGTAGTTCATACGAAAAAATATAGAAATAAAATTTGTACATAGTCTTAAACAGATTATCATAAATTTTCTATTTTGAATGAAATTGTGAACATGTTCAATACAAGTTTAGATTTACAACTAAAACATGAAGTAGAATTAGAAAACTTACATTCTAATCGATCTATAAACACATAAATCAAACATGTATTTAATTTTACTAAAACATGCATGTGTCTAAGTATAGAAGATTAGACTTACCTCTTCAATATAAGTGATTTCTACATTTCTTTCCTTAAGAGAACTCTTTTTTCCTTATGTAAAATAT